>QVAJ01000110.1:2510691-2540781 GCA_003546035.1 Mixornis gularis | reverse complement strand
AAAGATAAGAACAATGCCCTACCTGGTATTAACCTTTGGGCCATTATCAAAAGGCACCCGCCCCCAACTGTTTTTCAGCAGATGAAATTGAATATACTCTATAACCCAGGACAAAAGTGCAGCCCATTGTCCAATTTCCTACCTATAGAATCTGTAACTTGCTAGTTTCTTTGGTTTTCAATTAAATTAGTTTGTAAAGTATCTGAAACAAATTCCTTCTGTCTAACAATGTGTCATAGAGAATCCCTGCCTGAGAGGTGTGTATGAACAAAAGTATACGACTATTTCATTTTCCAGTGAGAATGATCCTGGAAGGTTTACATAACCCTAATACTTAAACCATAACTGTTAGTGAAAAGTTGCTGTATTGTAAATTCTTACAAATGAATGAGAAATAAAAAAAAGTCATACTTAAAAATATTAATATGAAAAATTAGCAAAGCTAAATGTGGGGTTTCATGTTTAATTATTAAATACATTTTCACTATGTAAAAACTACTCATTTAACTCTGTGCAAACCATATTCAAAGTAAACAAGTAATTAAGCATTAAATAGGTTCCAGAGTTTAAGCATATGTGTGTAGCATGTAGTCTTAGATGATGAGAGAATCTATTAAGTACAATAACTAGTATTTATATGGATGAAGACATTCAAATACCTGCTAAGCAAAACCTGAATATTCAGGACTTGCAAGCAAAATGTGCAAGCAAAAGTTTTGCAGTCATAGAAAAACCTTTTCACCTATAGCCGTTTGAAAATTATTGATAGTATTACAAGTAAAATCAAATTTATAGAAGAGGAAATAGACAAAAAAATCTATAAATAACATTTTGGCTTTCATTGAAAACAGAATAATAAGAAAAAAMCCCATACACTTTACAAAAAGAAAAAAAGACAAAACCCACAAAAGACTATTAAGAAACAAAATGTACTTTCTGTGTAATTTTGATTGTTTAGTTTGTTTTAGTTCTCCTTTCCATAGAAGATTATTTAATTTTGACCAGGTTTGATGTGTCTCAACAGGCTTATTTGAATGATAGTGTTTAGAGGTTTTGAAATTGTCATGTGTTTTCATATTTATATATTAATAAATTGTATTTAAAGCCTTCAGCTTTTATCATGATTGCACCTCACTACACTAAGATCAAAATTTTGCTCAATGTGTTGCTGTTTGTACATATAAAGTTAATAGAGTTGTCATGGTTTAATCCCAGCTGACAGCTGAACCCCACATAGTTGTTTGCTCACTGCATGGCAATGGGTTTGGGGAGGGGAATAAGATAACAGGATAAAAGTGAGAAAACCCTTGTGTTCCAAAAAAGACAGTTAAAAAAAAAAAAAAAAGGCAGAAGCAGCACACACAAGCAAAGCCAAACAAGGAATTAATTCTCTGTTTCCCATGAGCATGCAGGTGTTCAGCCATCCCCAGGAAAGAAGGGCCCTGCCACCATAACAGCGGCTTGGGAAAACAAACACCATCACAGAAAACACCTGCTGCTTTCTTCTTCTTCCTCCCACCTATATTCTCAGCATGGTGCTCTAAGGTATGGAATATCCCTTGGGTCAGTTGGGGCCTGCTGTCCCAGCTGTGTCACCTYCCAACTCCTTGTGCACCCCACCCCCCTTACAGGAGGTGATGCCACGAAAAAGGCATCAATGGAGTAGGGTGAAGAGTAGAAAAGACCTTGACACTGTGTCAGGCTGCTCAGCACTGAAACATCCCTGTATTGTCAGCAATGAACAAATCCATAAAATAGTCCCCTGTTAGCTACTGTGAAGAAAAATGCCTCTATCCCAGCCAAGAGCAAAATGCAATATTAGGTTAGTGTAATAAACAATTGGTTCTTTAGGATTTGCTGAGTCAAAAGACTTGTGTGAAGACACAGTTACGTATGTAAATGCATATGGATTATTGTTTTTATTCAAGTGTACTTAATAGAAATGAAAATAATAGCAAAAGCAAGAACCAAAGAAACTCCTGTGTTATTAATAACACCTATATCATTTGAGTTAAACTCTCTTGGCACCTTTTGTTTTTTTTAATTCCTTTCAGGAAAAGTTAAAAATGAACTTAAAAATTCTTGCCAAGTAAGCCAAGAATACCAAGAACATTTCCAAACCTTTTTGGATCCCCTCTGTTTCCATTTTCCAGTCTAAGTAATCTCTTTCCTGCCAATCTCTAAGAAAACTTCACCAGCAGAGCATCAAAACAAAGATATCTGAATATTTCCCACCAGGTCTTGTCTGCGTTCAAGTACAGTAAATCACTGATGCCCAGGAAGATATGAAGAAAGAAAATCTCTCAAATTGTTCACTGTGGAAAACAGACTGGCCCATTCCTAGCAGCTAGCTGAAGCATTCAATTTAATTGTAATAATTATCGTTATCTTAATGTAAATCTGCAAGTATTATGAGCATGTTGAAGCAAGCGCCATACTTTGTGCTCCCTCCAACATGGACAGCAGTGAAAGCATCATCTCAATCCAGAAGGCACCACAGCCAAATCACCTTCACAAACATGCTGCAGAATTTTTCTCAGAAATTGAATCAAAATGTATTAAAAAAATCTCCAAACAATGATCAATTCTTCACCCATGTTTTTCGACACTTTCAAAACTGCAGAGAAAAGTTTCTCAAGGGATTTACAGTTCTATATCCTAGTGCATGACAAGTAATACCAGCATAATGACACCTCTCATCACTTGAATTATTTTCCCTTATTAATAGATTACGGACATGGAGAGCTGTTGCCATGCTTGTATTTTAGCTATGTTTTTGTGCCGAAAATTGCCAGCTGCTTTTTTGTATTGTTATTAGAACTCTTGGTAATGGAGAGATTGTCTCAGTAACCTCTACAACTTTTTATAAACGTGTTGGACTGTTTTTCTCGCTTTGGAACCCTTAAGATCCTTGTGGCAACAGCAGCAATTGCTTACAAGAGAAAATAATGTTAGAGAAGTATCTAATGTATTTTTATCTGTCTTTAGTGCAATATAGCAGCTGGAATCGAGGAGGAAAGCTGCCATCCTGTAACCAGTCAGCTCTCCCTGGGACAACATTAAGAGATCCATGGTTCACTGGCACTCCACAGACTAGTTTGCCTTAGGAAATTATTGACTGGTCTCATTATCCTGGTAAATGCCTCAGGGCAATGAAGAGTCAAAGAATCATCCTCTTCAAGCAACACCTTTTTGGGGAAACTGACTGGAGTACCTTAGAGTCCTGAGAAAATCCTTTCCTCAAGAGACAACCTCATTACATTTGTGATTGTACTGTCACTGAATTCCAGAGAGGAGCCTGAGCTGGAGAACTGATGAGGTGTACAGAGGAGTCAGGACCCTGCCCCTTTGAAAAGCATACCTTTATTAGGAATAAAATGGCCTTTATGTAGTGAATGTTTGGCTTATTGTAAAATTAAAAACTTTCAACTATTGAAAAAACACACATGTAAAATAGGCTAGATTTGATAGGATATAAAATTATTTGAAGAAAAAAATTATCTGTGCCTGTGTGTAGGAGGTTTGTAATTTTTCTTCCTGAGAGAAAAGTGTGTGGAATAGCAGCACTGCTACAACTTTAATTTTACTAAAAATATGCTATCTATATCTATAAATGAAATGTTTCAAATTTAAAGTCTGAGTTTGGCAAGTTATACAGGAAAAAATGAAAAAGCTTAAGAAATTTATTTTAGGACTTTCATCAAAAATTCTGCCACCATAGCAGGTGGAGTCTTTGACTTAAATATGGACAGCTGTCCACATTCAGAATTAAAGACATCAGAATTATTTTAACGACATTTTTGAGACCCTGATTGTTGGACAGTCCTCACCACTTTCCCACTAAACCAGCGTAAGGCCCTTATGGAAATTGCAAGTTCATTCTCACTCCTGTATTTAAGTAAATAAACAAACATATTCCAATGCAGATGTGAAACTAGAATTTCTTATGCAATCCAACAATCTATTTATTATCTATTTTCTGAAACAAAATCTCATGATTACTTTCCAAATTTTCAATAGAATTAACTTTATTGATTTAAAAGATTATGTTAATGAGCATGAACATGTAAATGACCTGGTCATTACCTGTAAATATGCTAAGAGATCCTTTGTTGCAGGTTTCTCACCCAGTTTCTGTGCTGTATTTTTGGCATATTTTGTGCTGCTTATTCATGATATGATAATTTACAGTTAGGAGTCCTTTGGGTTTGGTTTTATCGTTTTGTTTTGTTTGAATTGGGTTGGGAGCTTCTTGTTGTTGTTTTGGATTTTTTTTTCACGTTATTTTTCTTGTACTTGTTCTTAGCTAAATGCACAGGTATTTAAAAAAGCAAATTCACCCA
The DNA here is from genome assembly GCA_003546035.1 of Mixornis gularis. Lineage (NCBI taxonomy): Eukaryota > Metazoa > Chordata > Aves > Passeriformes > Timaliidae > Mixornis > Mixornis gularis. The sequence continues at coordinate 2,536,438 of QVAJ01000110.1, read as the reverse complement.
TTCTGTGTAATACTGCTGCACACCTCCCACATATCACCAACCCTGCTTAGCTGCCTTGGGTAAATTGGCAACTAAGATTTCAGGAAAAATCTTTCTGACTATAATCCCTACTGTCACTGTGAAATAACTTCCTAGCACCTACCTCTCAAGGGCATTTTTCATCCCMTGCTGGAGAGCACTTGCCAATGCAGTTCTTGAAGGAAACAGAGCCACTTCAGTCTAAGAGTTTGATTCACTAACCTAAATAATTTCTGAAATCCCAGACATGTTCCCAAAATACTAAATTATGAAACAAACAAAAAGCTTCTGCTCTCCACTCCATTGTTAAAATCAGATAGTTACAAATGAGGTTGGAAACACTGATGTGTCCAAACTCTGGATAGCTATTTTTTTTTAGTAATTACTGATCCGAGGTGTCAATTACTATTCACACACTAAAATAAAACTAGACCCTAAAGAGAATGATTTTTTCATTTAAAACTTAGATATTAAATGGTCTGAAGTATCTGAGCTTGATAAGAGTGTTTTTCATGATTTTTTGTCTCTGTGAGAATTTATTAAATTCTTCAAACTTTTTATGAATCTAATTTGTGGATTAGAATCTAAAATACTCATTTCACAGTAGCACCTACTGAGATAGTCCTCAGAGGCAATTTCAGCTGCCCTTTGTCTGACTCAGATGTCTCTCCAATGCAGGCCAATGCTGCTGTCATTTCCTTATATGGGAACAAATCCAGTATTATGGCTATGGGAACACCTAGGTATCTTAGCCAACATTATGTGCTTCATTTTGGGAGGTGGATCTTTCATTTCTAGGCAGTACATTTCTTAGCACCATAATGTTTTATCTCTTTGTTTATATTTCAAGGAATTTAGAGATAAAGTCACTGTATATTGAGAGAGAAATATATGAATGGAAGTGCCTCTAAAGTCCAAGACCATACAGAAAAGAAATATCCTCATTTGGACTGCAAAACTATCTCCCAGTAGGAGAAAGGAGAATTAAAAGGCTGTGGTGTTCAATCATACCACTCTTCTATCTGAGACCATACTCAGTCTGAAATATGCAACAATTCCAATTCAGTAGCAACCATCAGTGTAAGGACAAGGAGAAAACTGAGAAATTTCAGAACTCATTCTCTACTTCTTCATTTTAGAAAAGCTTTTTTTTACTTCATCTCTCTAGGGATTTGTGAGGACCATGAGTGTATTCATGCATCTTTGTGAAAAAATAATGCCTTCCATAATTCTCTAAAAGTTAAAGACAATCATCCAAGATTTTCATCTGTAATAATGAGTCCATCCTGCTCTTAAAATATCTTATGGAGTTTCTATCCCTTGGTTTATTAATATACTTTGAGATAAATATTTTTTTAAATTCTGTACTACTGTGTGTGGAGAAGAGGGGATTAAAAAGAGCAGAAAAAAAACTTTCTGGGAGCAAGACTTAAGAAGAAACTGTTAAGTGGTTCTTGTGTCCCTAATTTTTTTTATGCGAATCAAGATAAGTTCAGAGTCTGCCTCAGGCTACCTTGTTCAAAGAGCAAAGACCCAAACAGACGTGTTTTCAATTATAGGATTTCAGCTATATTGATTGCCAAAGGTTATCTGAAGTTTAAGACTAATATAAAGCATTTGAATTATTTAGTAAACTTGAATAGTCATCTCTGATTTTGAACTTTCAGGGTTATTAAAAATCAGAAAATGTGTAGGATACATTTTACTTTGTTTAAAATTATTTGAATCGGGTTTCCTCATAAAGAACAAAAGAACTCCATTAACATTAACATTAACTTTTTCAAATGTATGATAGCTTTTGTGCCCGTATTAATTGCTGCAGTCAAAGAATTGGCACAAACTGTCAACATCAGATTTGCAAATCCTAAACTTCTGTATTTTAGAAATGAGTTCATATATACATCTTCTGTGGAAACTAGGGTCTATTAAAAACTATTGTGGTCTTTTTAATTCTGATGAATAAAATTATAATTTTTTGTCTCTCATTTCAATTGGGTAATCCAATCAGTATGTTAGACCTAAATTTTTAGGTGTTTCCTCAGAGCAGGAAAGAAATCCAATCAAAACCAGACTGATTTTGTGGCTGCCATTATCTAGATTATTATTTGGTATTAAAAAAAAAAAGAAAAAGAATATGGACTGGGTTGTAGTTTTACAAATTAAATGTAAGTTTTTGAATATTTCCCTCATCTAGGCCCATTTTCTAAAGCTCTGCTATTATACCTGTTTGATTTATATAGATAGTCAAAGAATCAATATAATACAGAATTGAACCCTTCCTTTTGCATAAATATAAAAATGCCTTGTACGTGGAGCCATTCTAAGGATGTTTTCTTGGAAGAATTTTTAACACAAGACTTCTGAAATCTTGTTTTCCTCAGAGTGGACAACAGAAATATGTTTAAAATCTGTTCACAGAAAGAGAACATATCTCTTGCTTAGCTCAACTAAAAAGTAATACCTTTGTTGCCTGTAATTTCTTTAAATGAACTGGAGATCTGTTTGGGTTGAGAGTATGATCACAGTTCCATGAATTTCATAAATTTACAAGTGTCAAATACCTAGCCAATAATTCTGTAGCTCACAATTAAATTACTCTCCTCTGTTCAAAAACTGTCAAGAAGACAATAATTCATAATTTCTTTGCCTCCCAACTCACTAATGATTTGAAGAGTGCACATTTTTAATTTAAGCAATACACTTCAATGTCAAAACAATTTCAGTGTCACCTTGACAGGTATTATCTTATTTGTGAGTAGGGTAAGATAGAAACAAAAAGAGTTACTGTGTTCAGAAATTTTATGACTCATTCTAATATTCACTGTCTTTGGATTAATTGCTTCCTTGAGATGTAACAAGTACCGCTCATGAAAATGTTAACAAAATATTGAATAATTTTCTTAATATTGCAGTTTACAATGCTTTTACACTGATAGTACAAGAAGAATGTAGGGTAGAATACGGTGGTCTAAAGTTCCAGTTGTCTTAATTCACTAAGGACTGTAATGACATTTAGAGATAATAAACATTTTACAGAAACATTAACAAAATACTGATAAAAATAATAAATTACACATTTGTAAGTTTAGAATAGAATAGAATAGAATAGAATAGAATAGTGAAGTTAGAACAATCACCTCGTTCAACTGCTTGACTGCATCAGGTGTGACTGAAAGTTACAGCATATTATCAGGAGTGTTGTTGTAATGCCTTATGAACATTAACAAGCTTGGATCATCAACCACCCCTCTAGGAAGCCTAGAGTGTTTGACAAGTGTTTGTCCAACTGTTTGGGAAAAAAATAAAAATGGATCCTGGTGTCCATTCTGAATCTCCCTTGATGCAGCTTTAAAGCATTCCTACACATTCTGTCACTGGATACCAGGGGAAATAGTTCAGCACCTCACCCTCCATTTTCCCTCCTCAGGCAGATCTAGAGAGCAAGAATCTAAATTTGGTGTTCAATTATACAAGTATGCACAGCAAGTATGATACAGCATAATAGGATCCAAGAGATTAAAAATGAATTTTGTAGTTTTGATATATAACATAATTTGTCATTAGACATATGCCAGAGGTAATCTCAATGTCCTCTTCCTTTCCCTCAGACTTGTCATGAAGGATGGTGATGAGGGAATCTTTTTTCTCTGTTTGGTATGCTGCTTTTCTTGAAGGTTTATTGCAGTATTTGGAAAAGAAAAATATTTATAAGAAAGGAACAGCAAAGTATTTCACTATCAAAAGACAAAAGGTGAAAGGAGAAAGGGTACATCATAATTTTCTCAGTCTTGTCCTCTGTTCAGCTATCTAAGGCACAGTGGAGTTAATTAGAATGTTTTCACGAGCGAGTTGAGAAAGGTGGATCACAGGGGGTATGGGTTTAGAAATGTTATTAAGTTTGGATTCATGCTGGCTTTCTTGGTTACAATGCACATTTCTAAAGCTTTAGTTTCTAACAAAACAGGATCTGCAGCCACAGCAACAGCAGGAACAGATTTCCAAGTGTAAAACAGAGTCTTGCCCTTCCCCAATCACAGTGGTGTGTTTGCTGGTTCTAGTACTGTATTGCGGTGAAGTTAACAAAGATGAAGAAAATATTAAAAGGTCAGCAGCTCAGAGTTTAAGCAATTGATTGAAAAATAAGGGTGTGTATGAAAAATCTGGAAATTTGTGGATAATATTCTTTAAAAATGTGTAATATCACTTCAAAATGAAACTGTCAGCAGAGACTTACTGTAGAGGACAAAAGTGGGTCTAAAGGCTTCGCAGAAAGGAAGGATTTATGGAGAAATTGACATGTGCCCATCTTCCTGACAGACTGCTGGAGTCACACGTGTAACATTACCCTAGAGAATCTCTGACTCCTCAGGGATTTTGTGGGCCTGTCTGTGCTGTACACATATGATCACTGACTTCCTGTCTGTGTCAGGAAGGACAGGAGTCCTATAGCAGTCTGAAGCTCTGTGACATTGAGATCTATTTCCCAGGGTGATACCTCCTGTCCAATGACCTCAGTGGGACTTATCAAGGAGCCTGTTCCTATCAGGGCTACTGTGGCTGCAGAGATTGCTTTTATTCTTCTCCTATTCTCTCCTCTAAATAAACTTGTCTCTTCTTGGTGACTTCTGAAGGAGATGCCAATTGTTACTGAAACCTTTGGATGGCTACAGGGAACACATTCACTGAAGTCCAAAACAGAAAAGGGAAAGGAAAAATAGAACTGAAAAGCTGTGCAATACACTAGTACATAACTGGAATAGAATGAGAGAGACAGATGCTTGGTGACATTCCTCTTGTCTCAACCTGACTATTTGCTGTTTGTTCTGACACATCAGATAGTCACAGTCAGATCAGAGTTGGCTAGGTCTGAAGCAAATACAGCCAGGATACCAAACAACTGTGTTACCTCAAGTTCATGTATCTTGCTCCTCTACGAGGTTGATTAACTCTGCATCTGATGCTAAACCCAGCCCAGACAGTGAGAAATTAGGGCATGAACAGTACCAAAATTTCCAGTGTTTTAAATGAGTTTTCATGTAAATGCTTAGGCATCCTGATGCTGCTTATCATTTTTGGAAGTATTTTCCTTGATTTCTCAGTTGGACATAATTTATACTTTTATTGCTCAATGCTGCTTGGTTCTTATCTATAGCAAATTGTTTATAGCCTTAAACTACACTGTATGTCACCTGGAACATAAGAATATAGTTTGGGGGATGTAAAGTAAGTATATAGCACACACACAGCCCATGAAGTACTTCTTGACCTTGCTTTGAACAAGCTACATCTGGAACTTGCATCACTAGCAGCAGTTAGAGTACTCAGCTGGGATATCAGTTTCCTCCTAAGTGCTTTCCGCTTGACATGGTTAACTGAACTTAACCATGTTAACTTCATGCAGTAATTTTGGATGTAAGTGATAAGATGGCCGTGGTTCACTCCACTGCTCTGACATCTGAAAACAACCAGAGTTGATGCTAGATGGCTAATGTACCACTCATCAAAACATCAATGACTGATATTTTTAAGCAACTCCAAAAGAACAGGTCAATTTCTTAAAGTGGAAACTTTAGGGTAATTTCAATATGCCATGAAAAAATATTTACTAAAGCCAACTATCAGAAAATAACACTTGCTTAATGCAGCTAAGTGCAGCTTCATACCTGACACAGGTTATTGATTGTCTTTGGCAAGTACTAGAAAACTTCACTCCCTCTGTGTAACCTAATGACTTTGGTAATGTAGGATACAGTTAAACGCTGAATTTGGGAATGGAAAGAACCAACTTYACCACGTAGCTGAAGAAAGTCCTAGTTACATCTTTTCCCAATTCATACACTGTTCCTTTAGAAAGCCTTATTATTCCTTCCCAACTGCATTATTTCTTGTGTTTTACTTCATTTTTGTATGTTCCAGAATATTGATTCAAGTTAATGCTTTTCAATACCACTTTATCTATTTTCATGTAGCTCTGTGGTTTGGGGATTTTTGAAATCCTTTTTTTCCTGAAGTCAGGAAACACAAACTTTCCAGCATTTTAAAATCCAGTATTAAAATACATATTATTCTCATAGCTGAATGATTTTTCAATTTAAAAAAATCATCAAATAAAACTATTTTTAAAAACTTATAATAAAATTTTTTCTAATATTCCCCAAGGCAATAAAATTATCTCTCACACTATCCTTATATTTTTAACTGTGATTGTGGACAAATGCACTAGAGCCATGCAATTACTGCTGTCCTTTTGAATTTCCTATGTAAGCCTAGTATTTGTCACTATTAAGGAAAAAAAAATTGATGCTTAAAATGAAGCAGACTGATCTTTGCCAGCAGCAGCTACTCTGCCATTCATGTATGTATAGTTTAGATAAAATATAGCCTCTTGAGAAGAAAGAAAACAAATAAATAAGAGGTCCTAACATTTGAAAAACTTCTTGAGGATAATATTTATCCTATGTGACYTGAGCAAAATCACTCATGTCTTTCATATCTCTTTCCCTTACAGCATAAATAGGATAATTGTGTACATGGGCTTCAATTTTCATGAAGAGGGTAGAGAGGGCAAAAGTCTAGACAGAAATAAACAGGTGCAATATGTCTAAGAATTAGCTTGAAAATTGCAATAAGTAAACCTACTGCTAGGATAGGTCTCAATAATATAATGACTGAAATTTAAACTGAGTTTTTTACATATAAGTCACCATGAAATATAGGAATATTGATGAAACATCACCTTCTGCTTGACCTTATCTATAGCTGGTGACTAGAACTGGGGAAGAGAACTATGCAAGTTACTTTAGGAGCAAAGAAAAAGGGGAAAAGACAGTTTGGGTGGTAGGTTTGATGAATAACAGCTGCCTTAGAGAACCTGGAATACAGACAGTACTACAAAAGTGCAACATCATTAGCCAGAAGTTTCTGATACACAGTGTATGCAAACCTGAGGCTGTGGAACAGATTGTATTTACATCACTGAAAATTTTGATGAGACAAATAAAAAAGGACATTTGATGTTCGCAGTCTAGGTGTAGCAGCAGACTGCAGATATTTTGGAGGGGAGACATTAGAGCTCTTCAAGGAAGAGAGGAGACTTGTAATGGAAAAAAGAACCAAACTGACCAAAAAACCAAGTCTAAAAGAATTGGTAAATACTTTGCATTGTCTATAGTATGTCAGGCTTTTGAAAATCTATGAATCTTTTTTGAAAAATATAGCCCATTACAATGACAATGCTAAGGGGCTAGATTTTACATTGGTAAGAATGGAAGGAAAATAAAATACATAGGTGTCATGTTGAATATATGATATGTATAATAAAATGTATGTAAGTACTTTTTCTAAATAATATCATTATTGTCAGGTGGCCAGTTTTAGCCACTTCAACCATAGTATCATTACAAAAAAAAATATGTGAGAATTACATAATATAAAACATACTGGAGGTCAAAAAGCATTTAAATATGCGATAAACTAAAGCAGGTGGACTTTTGAGACATAAAATTATAATTTTTTGTCTGTTCTTTCAATTGAGCAATCCAATCAGTATGTTAGACCTAAAGGTCCTATCAATACCTACAGAGGAAATATTCTACAATTATATCATTTTTGTGACTTTCAGAGACCAATCAATACTGGTTATCAAGTTGAGTATGAGATGTGGTCAAACAGCTCACATTATAAAACACAAATTTTCAACAAAAGTGTTTTATTGTCTGGACATCAGAATGCCTGATTTGTAGAAACATCTGAGATGCTGAATTTTCATAGAAGCTTTGGCATTGAATACACTTTTGATGTTTCCAAATATGTATTTAAAGTAGAGGTTTTTTTTAATTTAGGACTGTGTAGCATAAAATAAACTTAAAAATGAAATGCTGGTCACCAATGAACATGTTTTACAACATTAAATATACTAACAAAGTTACGACCCACCAAGGAAATATATGGTCTCATGGTTATTTTACATAGAAAAATTTTCAACTGCATTTTATATCCTTTATAACGCCAGTGCAATTAAAAAAAATATAGAAGTCAATCCATATCTATCCATCTATTAATTGCCTTTGGAAACTAAAATACCCAATTACTTAAATAAAAAGAAAGAGACAGAATTCCTGACAGCTAAAGCTTTTCAAGGAATTACTAGAAAATAAGCAATTAAATCATACATCAAAAACTTGAGCAATATCTAGGCTTCAGTAATCTGTACTTTCTTTAAGTCAGGGCAATTCTTACATATATTCAGATGAGAAAACGAATATGAAGTTTTGTCAAACTACACAGAAAAAAAGACAATGAAAAAAGACCTTATTAAATAATTCCTTTTTCACAGTTTCTCCAAATAATATTTACCTTATTTTCTCATTAGTTGTTGCAAAGGTATTTATTCCAGCACCTTTGCTGGAGTAGTTAACTGTTTAAACATATAGACAGAACACCCGGGCAGCATAGCACAGATATGAAGTAAGAAATGTATTTTCATGAAAGAAAGGGAAAAAAAAAAAAAAAAAAGTACAGATTTATAATCATTGACCTGTTAGAAAGTACCATATTATATTTAAAATTTTGAGAAAAGGTATCCCAAAGACAAAGGATTTAACTGAAGACGATAAAATGCGGTGCAATTTAATTTAAAAGCCCTTGTTCTTGATTTCACAAGTAAAGATACTGTGAACACAGTTTTAAATGAAGTTCTGTGGAAGAGGATATACATGTCCTTAAGAAAATTACATTTTTCACTGTTTATCAAAATATCAAATATAAATATTTATCTTGAGTTTTCAGCAAAAGTTTGTTAGGGTAATTGATCAGAGAGTCATAACAAGATGCAGGAGATAAAAACATGACTTCCTCCCTAGAGGTCCCATGAAGTACAATACTGTTCAGTTGTGACAAAGAAAGAACTAAGATTTCTACATGTAAAACGGATTTCACAACACTTCAGTATCACCCTGAAACAGGGCTTTATATTTTTTGTTGCACACATTTCAAAATTATGAATTTAGGACATGAACTCAATCCAAGACTGAAATTCATAATGCTAGAGGACTGGTAATGTCTCATTCCAAATTTATTACCCCAGAAAAATGGCAAGATTGCAGGATGCGCCTTCACAGCCCCTGCTCCTTGTGGACAAAATCTTGTTATTAAGGAAATCAGGAAAAGAAATTTACGTGTCTGATAATCATCAGGAAATAAAATACAAGGTTTTTTAATGATGTACGTAGCACTGAAGCAGGACATGGCATACTTAAATACAAGGATTCCCGGGGAATTTTTTTTTCTTAATAATAAAAATGGAAAATTTTGACTACATCTGTGACATTGCAAGGGTTTTTTTTGGTTTTTGGTTTGATATTTTTTGAGGGGAAGGGAGTTGGATTGTTTTTTGTTGTTTTGTTTTTTGGTTTGGGGTTTTTTTTGTTGTTGTTTTTGGTGATTTTTTTTTCATTTTTGGTTTGATTTCTTGGTTTGTTGCTTGGTTGGTTACTTGGTTGATTTTTTGGTTTTGAGACTGTGGAAGATCTCTTTCTGTTGTGTATGGCACAGGTCTGAAATGAAGAGGCAAGCTAGTGGTCAACTTAAAAAGTCAACAAAAAACCCACAATACAAGAAAACTTCCACAGTTTCACATTTCTATGAGAAAACTGAAATATTACGTACAAATTTGATATCCAGATGGTTACTCTCATAAAAATCAAGATCCTGGATATAGTCTAAACTTGAAAAGAGGTTTAAAACATTTTAGTACTTTAAAAATGAACACATAAATGGATCCAAAGGAAAATTTATCCCTCATAAAATAGGGCCTTAAAAATTTGTGTCTGTCTGAAGCAAACCAAAGAATCATGCGAAATAATTTGCCTCAGCTGCCTATTAACATTGTGATTGATAGGCAAAAATTAGAGATAACAGCAGAGTATTCATTAAATTGAAAGTAATCACTGAGCACTTCAAGTAAATCTAGATTTCGGAATATAATTCTGTGATTTAAAGCAAAGTAGCTTTAAATTCTGGAACCAGAATTTTAATATTCTTCAGAGTGAGTGGGTTACAAAAAGGACGCCTATGGCAGATAAGAGAATCCATTTCAATATCTTAAACTGAAACCTAAACTAGAAAACTGGAACCGTTACACTGTTAGAACTTACAAACCTTTGGGAACAATCTCAGCAAAAATTTCAGGGACCACTAGATATCCAGATTTTAGGACTAATTAATATATATTCAAGTATTTAGCGGTACAGTGTTAAAATTTAGGGAAAATATTGAGTTTGTGTGTTTTGCTGACAAAGTCAAAGAGGAAAAAATGAAATCCAACATTTACATGAAAATTTTAAAACTGAAGCAAATCCATTTTTCTTACAATATCAGATCCAGTTAGATATTTTTCAACTAAATCCTTTCTTGTCAGAAAAACACAGCTTTTAATGAATGAAAAAAATGAAGGCAAAGTGAGAAATGTTAATTGTAATGGTTTCAGTTTTCCATTTAGCTGCTATACTATTATAAAGATTAGCTTTCATAAGCTTGAAATCTTTAACTTCTTTATATCTCTCAACTGGCTTTCATTCCTTTATCATATAGAGTATAGTTATTTTTGTTTCCTTTCATGTTTCTCTTCTAACYCATAATCTGTCACAAAATGATGAAAGGTCAACCCTATATCTGTATGGTTATGACATGAATATTTATCACTTAATGGTTAAATTTATAAACAAACTCTTCCATAGTTTCTCCCACTCTAAGCTCCTATACCTAAGGTACCTCATCGTTATAGAGAAAAAATGGAAAAATGCTTCAACTCCCATAACTCAAATCAGATCAGGACCAGAGACCATTAAAGGACACACAATTACCTGGCAGACAACTACATATTCAGGTTCCTCATCAGCAATACTACCAATAATACACAATCCCAGAGAGTAGGAAAATGTTATTGTACACCTAGAAATTTCAAAACATATTACTGTAACTAGCACCACTACTTTGCCATGGAGCCTGGCAGGGTGCAGGCTGCTCCCATGTCCCACAGGGAGCTGCTGGATCTGGCCCAGGCAAGGCTGGGGCTGCCACAAGGTGATGCTTGGCAGTGCCTGACCATGGCCACTGCTCCTGCTTTGTTCCAAAGGCTCTTCCCCACTGATATTAAATAATTCCATTAATCTGTTACACTGCTTCCCTTCACACTGACCAGTCTCATTTCCTGGGGTYACTGCAATGTTTATTAAGTACTTCAATTCTCTTGTGATGTACTTGGGGGGGTTCTGAGCAATAAGGGATACTTCATCATTCACATGTATAAATCCTACCCCAAAAGTAGTGTCATTGCCTGTGGAAAAGTAACTGCTACAATATATAATAAATATATATATTTTTAGCTTATTTTTTGATATTATATGTCAATCGGATGGCAGTGGTACTTCAATACACTTCTCTTATAGAAACTGTGCASATACATTGTTCAATTGATAGTCATTTTATAATATTAAGATCATACTTACAATGAAATCCTATATCAAAATGGATAAGCTTAGTATTTGAACAGAATATTTGCTGATTTGCTTTTTTTTTTCCCAGTTAGTATTTTCTTTCAGAATATTCATACCAGAGTGAGCTCCAACATTTGTCCTTCCTGAAATTCAGACATATTTTGTGAAGATATCCCCATCATATAGAAACTATTTCTCATTAATTATTACTGAACACTGTCACAGAATATCTTAAATATACTATTTTTCTCTTGTATTTTATAATTTTAGGGGGAAATAGACAATTTTACTGGTGGAACTGGTATCTACATTATCCACATTTGGTCCTATGAAATTAGTGATTGTCAGTAGTTGGTGTCCATTAGATATATTCCCCCGGAATCACTCTCCCATATTATTTTTATCTAAAATTAACTCAGCTTCAGCAGTCTGGAAGAAGACTGGTGGCACACCAGGGTGTAGGTGAGAATAATGTGGACATGGACTTGTTTCTGAACTATGACTCTCATGAAGAGGTACCCATTACAAAAGACTGGCTCATAAAGACGTTCTACTATTTAATTTTATTTTCTAATTAAAATACCTTTTTTTGTTTTTTTTGTAAAAGGCTTTAGACAGATTTCTGCAGCTACAACTGCATTTTTAGCAAAAATACCAGAATTTAKGTATTGGTCATCATTATGTAGATGTGGTGATGCTGTTATGCATATCTTTTCTAAATTCCAGGCAGCATTTCTATCATATATTAGAAGTTTGTCCACTGCAAAGTGGAAGATGTTTAGAAGGGAAAGTCAAAGGATCACATAAAATTGATTACATGGGTTCAAATTAGAAACCTACATGTGAAGTTTCCCCTGCAAGGACATTGTAATTGATCTTTAACTGTTTGGAATTTGTTGCTAAATCCTACAGCAAAACTGACCATTAGAAAACCTAGTGAATATAAAGAAAAATAATTGCTTATCATTAAGTGAAAAACACATTTATTTAAAGTATATTAAATCTTTGAAGAAACAATATGAAAGCATAAAGAGACTTTAGGAAGCTTTTCATAAGGAAATGGTATAAGGTGTTTTGTAATAAAGTGCAAGAGCAGCAGAATCAGCAGATTTTTTTTTGCTTGTATACCTAACAGAAATTTTCAAAGTTCATGGATAGAGATGTGAGATGACTAAGTGAACTACCTTAGTGTCAAGCCTAAGGCAGTACTGCTACAGCACCTTGGGAATGGTAAAAGATGCACAGAGGGCAGGGGGTGCCTCACATAATCCATATGCACTTCTGCATATACAATACACATATATGATGAAAAAGGTTAAACAAATTATATATCCAAATATACAGATTACAAATCTAATTTTTTTAAAAAAGTTTCTCCCTAAAATTTATTTGAAAGATTATTTTATATATGTGTGTGTGTATATATATATACACACATATATATAAAATCCTTCTCACTCACAGCTCCTTAGACTCTAAAACCTAAGATAATGTTGTTGGTTTCAGGAAAACACCTTTAAAAAGAAATCTGGATGATTAAATCATTGAAAATTTATAGAAATTATTCTGTTCAAATTCCAAAAAGGGATTTAGGCTTTCCTTGCTGCATCCTGAAAACTGTCATTCCAGTGTCATAATGTTCTGAAAAATTTTTAGTGTGCTTTACTTTACAATGCTGAAGTTTGCATTAACTCTGCCTACTGAATTTTCCTGTGCCTTGCTTAGAAGGTGTAAGAACACAAATAATGATAGTGGTATTCTACCTGCATTTACTATGACGTGCAGCTATATGGGAGCACAAAAATTAGCATTAGCACAATTAAACTGATTAAATTGTAAAGTCTGTATGATTTTGGATACAATTTTATACTGAAACATTGAACTTCTCTCAAGTGTAGTTACCTCTGTTTACTTTTGGCTGCCTCAGCTCACTGCCTCCAAACACAAAGACAAGCCATGTTTGCATGGGAGTAAGGATTTCTGTCTAGTAGAACATAGAAGCTAAATGCATGTGAATCAATTGTTCTCAAAAAAGCAGAAAGAATTAATGCTAGGGTATTTACCTTCAGTGTGAAAGATTTAACTCCCAAGCTGCTTGATTACAGTACAGGGGGTGGGGGTGGTTGATAATTTTTTTCAACTTTATCCTGATTGACTTTTTCTTTTCTTTCTTTTTCTTTTCTTTTTCAGATGATTTTTTTTTCTGTGAGTTTAACATTTGCATGACACATCTGAAAAAAAATTACAACTTCTCTTCCAAGAGAGAAAATAGCATCTCTGACATGAAGTTGTAGTTGGCCTTGTTCTTTCTTTAAGGACGACTTTAGACTGGTGTGTCTGCCGGTGTTTTCTGCACATGTAAAGAAAATATGATCAAAGAGAGAAGGAAGACGTTGTCAAAGGAACATTTTCTTTACATTATTTCATTTCCCCTTCTGTCCAACCTTTAAAATGTTGTGTTTTCATATAAAGCTTCAACTAGACAACGTAACTTCCTCATTCATATGATCATTTTTGATCTTTCTCCTTCTAATATTTTATCTAGGTTAGCCACAGATACATATACATATACATAAACTCTGATGTTTTCAAATGTTTGTTTGTAGCGTTGTGCAACACTGTGTCCCTGAGAATGACCTGGGCCTTCGGGGCCTGGGGAACTCTGCTAATAAAGGGCTGAGGATAAAAGGATAAAAAGGCGAGGAGACGGGGTCCCGTTTGGAAACCCAAGTTTTGTTGATTATCAGTGCATGCATTATGGCTACAGCCTCAAATATGTTCCAGGTATGAGAGCTAAAATGAGGCCAAGGATCCAGGATTTTATACCAAATAAAGGAGTGGTCCTGAAGGTCAGGGTCCTACAGGGATAAGGAAAAATGGTGCAGAGGGGTGGCTAGGAAATGGGGGGACTAATGGGATCACAGGGTTAGGGCACTGCAACAAAAATAACCCAATGGGGTCCAAGGGAAGGAAGAACATTCTAGGGAGGGTGCATATATGTTGAACAGGGGTGAAAAGGGTGACGTAAACTTAACAAACCAACGAAACAACAAAGTCTAAGAAATATTAACTTGTGGCTGCAAAGGCCCATGGGAGGAAGGTTTTTCTCACCCTAATCCAAAAGGGTATCTCTCCTGGTGGCAGGCCCCTGGGCCTCCACATTTGGTATTTTATAGGTAATTGTTCAGTCTTTTAAATTGATCATTACTACTGGAAACATCAAGCAAAAGCAGAAAATACATACTGAATTTGGTATATATAATTTCTAAGGAGAAAATTACAGTTCCTTGATAAACATAAAAGTATATATTGCTTCAAGAGATTGTATTTGCCATATTAGTAAATATAAAATATTTAATCTGGTACATTTACAAGTATTTGTATACACATTTTCACAAGAAAAGAATCAAAGGTAAAACCCAGTAGTTCTACAACGCAGAATTTTTGCTTGCTATACTAACCCATCCATTAAACAGGGAAAGTTTCTGGGCATTAATCCAATTAGCAGTCCTATTCCTGTTTTATATTCTATTGACTATCACAAAAAGAGACTAGGATTTTCGTTGTGTGACTTCAGAATTTCTCTCTTCTTAGAGGAGATAACTCTACAAGGTAATTGATTCTAAATGGAAATGTCGGATGGCCACTGGTAGGACTCCAAGACTCTATTAATGTTTCCAGGCCAGACTTAGATTGCTTCAGATCACTTTGATCTTGAAATAAAATAGCCATTCAGTTTAAGAAATACTCATGATTTTGGCAATACCGATGAGAATTAACCTGCATTCTTTACACTCAAGACACTGAAGAAATAACTTCTAAGTTACTGATACAACAAAATAAAAATAAATTCCTCTTCCTCTTCCACTGATAGCAATGGTGACAAGTCAAACAGCTACCTATGCATCAAGACCCTCACAGAAAACAGTGTTTACAAAAAAGGAAAAAAAAGAGTTGCATTTTGTAGTGGGGTTTATCACCAGAAAAAACTTTCATCAAAAGGTTCTGGTTTTTAAGAGAATCACAGTTAACACAAAAGTATGTCTTTGTATTAGAGAAATTAAAAAAAATAAAAGCAAACCCCAAAGTGAAAATGAAAAAGAGAAAGAAAAATACAAAGAAAGAGAAAAAGAAAGAAAAAAGAAAATAAAAAGATAAGAATAACATTAGTTTGGGGAAGGTTTGAAAGAGTCTTGAAAGACAGATAAGTATGTAAAAACCACTCAAATTGTACAAAATAAGCTCCTGACTAAAGCAAACTTACAGACTAAAGTGGTTTTGAAATTGCGATGTTTGTGGAAACTGTGACTTAAGATATGAAGATTTTTATTCAGGGGCAAGCAAGAGGGCAATGTCCATAAAACACATACCATACAAAAGCCAAAAGGCAGATAACCCCAAAAGCTCAGTAAATATGAGTTACACAGAACGAATAATGCTTAAAACAGAAAACTAACCATCACACTAGGAAAATGTTCAGGTTTTCCAAATGAGTAGGTGAATCTTATTTTGACAGGAACAGCCATGGATTTTGAACACACTGAGAAGCATGTATTTGATTTTCAACCATCTCCCATTATCACAAAACTTCTGTTTCTGATTCAGAAGGCAGGAATTGCACATGGCCAATTAGAGCTTCAGTAAGACTCTACTCAGTGTGAGAGTGAGATAACAAAGCTTTAGATGATCTGATTCCCTCTTATGTCTTTCATTTGAGTGAAAAATTTACATTACATTTACAATTATACATGCTCGAAGAAAAGGAAATAGGTCTTTGTACAACCTATGACAGCCGCAAGGAGAATAAATAACAGTTCCACTGAAGACTCTACAACTTGGAAATTTCCTGGGATATAAAAGTTCAAATCCCCACACCGATAACACAAAAGCAACCATTTGTTTAAATAGACCTTTGATTGCAGGTGGTTTTGGGATACAAAAAACTACATTCTTTAGTAATTAAAAAAAATCAGATCAATAAATAAATAAATTGTACAATTATATAATGGATTGTTATGTTTTATTTAAAAACTGCTAACAGCTTCTGCTCTCCTTTGTATGACTCCAAAACTTAAGAGTGTAGAATTCATCAAGCTGAATGTGAAGCATCCCTGCGCTTTCCAGGAGAGGATTGATATGAAAAGTAATCGCAAAATAAGTTAGTCTCACTGAAATCTTCTTTCACCTTGTGAACTCTAGCTTTGACACACACAGGCTTGTAATTCCTATGGAAATGATCATGTTTATTTTAAGAAAAAGCTGATTACACAAGAAAAAGTAAATAAGAATTCAAAAAGGAAAAACAGCATTTTGGTGGTTGAGGTAAAAGTAGTTGAGCTATATTATACTATGATATATATTACTGAAAACACATTTTTTCCCTGAACACAGTTTGTGATTGAATTTCTAAATTATGATTGCAGTCTTTCTGAGCTACAATATTAGAGGCAAAATATTGGTTCTTGCATGTGTACATTTGGAAGATTGTACCAACAGTAAGATTGTCAAATCCCATTTTTCCAGTCACAAAGTTTCTTTAGGATTCTAGGGGTCCTTCAAAGCAGTGGAAACCATGCTCTGACCATGAAGATATTTTCAGAAGATTATTTTTAAGTGAGTAACCTGGAAGATGTTGAGTCATGACAGTCTGTGGAGGACGTTTTGTGGATGCTGCTTCCAAAAGATTTTAAATGCCACAATATTTACCACTGCTATGATAAGATGTGCTTACTTCCAAAGAAATGTTCAAAAAGTTAAACATGGATTTCAGATGATATAATTGTGTGTCATATGGGGGACTGCACAACAGCTGTTATGAGGGGTTTCAGCTTGGGCAACGAAAAAGAAATTTGATAAGTACTGAAGTGTTAGACCTAAGTATGCGTGAAGGCATTCTCCAAAACTTTATCATGAGTCACACAAAGTTGCACATTAAGACATGTATTATATATTATTATATATTATATAAGATATATATTACTTATATATATATATATATAAGTCATGAGAGTCATTCCATCATAAAATGATTTGGGTCAGAAGGGATCTTTTCAAAGTTCATCTAGTCTAACTCCATGCCCCCAACCACCACCATAGGTCATCTTTCACTAGGTGTCTTGATTGCTCAAAGCCCTGTCCTTGAGTACTTCCAATAATATTAGACATGCTGCTAAATAGTGCTGCAATTGACGTATGTCTTTGAATTTAATAGTGGCCKATGTGATTGAAAATTTGCTTAAAACTGTTTAAAGCTGTAGAACTATTTTTTAACTCTGCTTTTCTCTTCTTCTATTTCACAGGGTAAGACACTTTGCAATCAACACTATTTATTGAAAATGAAAAATATGTAAATCTGCCAATCCATAAAAATAGACAGAAAATAAATAGAGTACATCTGCCCATTTCAGTTCATGAACTGAGCTCCACCAATCACTAAACTGTCTGATGGCTGCACTGAGTGTAGGATGTAATAGCACAGAGTGAAGTGCTCTTGGCAAAGCAGCTGGGCTGAATCAGGGCTGTTGACCTGTGGTCACCAAGATGAGAAAATTCTGCTGCTGCTGTCTATCCTTCCTCATATTTTCTCTGGGATCTCTTGTATCTATCATCAGAGGACGTTTCCTTTGGATCCTTCTTTCCTGATATTTTGGATGTGTGCAGTGAGAGTATACTGCCATTTACAATATATATTAATTTTGCTGTTTTCTTAGTTTTCTTAGTCTAAGCTTCAAGGCATTTTCAAGTATTCTTTATGTCAAAAACAGACAACTGTGATTATTTTCTTTTTGGGTAAAATACTGTGGAGTGGTAAAAAAATGTGGAAATTATATTTCAAGTGATAAGAAAAGAGAAGAAAAGAAAGGGAAACAGAAGTATATGGTAATACATGTTCTTGAACTAGTAAAATTTTTAATTTAAATTTGATAACAGTTAAAGTTTCTGTAATTTTAATACACTACTGTACCATGTGAAATACACTGTATTATAAGGGGTTTTATTTGCTTTAGGGATTCTTTTGCCATAACGAGTACTTTGTAAGTAATACTCAAGCACAGTAAGAATTTGACATGTTATTTCTATTACAGAATGCCACTTTATACTATATTTTTTTTCTTGAAACCTTTACTTGCTAACATAGTCCAAAAGTTCTTCTTTTATTACTAACTGGGTTCCTAATTCAGTACAGTCATAATTGCTTGCAATTTACATATTTTCTTGTAAATGAAAATGTCTAGACAGACGCTTAGTTTTTCATTACTTTAAGTATTGAAAGTAGAAATTCCAGTGTAGTAAAATGTTTTTTTTAAAGTTGTCGATTTTTTTTTTATTTTTGTCAAAARCTTTATAAAATAGATTATATTTAATCTATAGAAATATGGACCTTTAATGAAAAAACTAGAGTCTCTATGACAAAATAAATACATTCATACTGCTATACCACATATGAAGWTGAAATTGCTTTAGTTGAGACCTACATAGTTTCAAAAACTACACCACAAACCATCAGAGAGGAAGAGAAAATACACACATTAAAAATATAGTTTACATTACCTATGGACCAACAAACCTTTTATCAATTTGATTTATATCATAGCACCTTAGAATTTTCAAAAGTTAATCCTTGAAAAATAGTATAACTAATCTAGAACTGATAGATGCAAAACTATATTTATAAAGTGTTAGCAATGGTTCACYTTAAACTGGAAGTACCTACTGAGATCTTCTTCCCCTGGGTTCTATCCAGTACTATTCAATGTTATTCAGTACTCTATTAATATTTATTACATCTGTATACATTATCGCATTGGAGGAAACTTTATTTACAGGAGGGCTGGATTGGAATTTCAATTATTTTGAGACACTGGAAAACTGTTATGAAAAAGAAATTGGTTTAATGATGTCAAAGCTATAATTCTGCACTTAGGGAACAAATGATTTCAGAAAATGGAAGAGCAATGTGATGGTAGATTGCAAGCTCCAGAGCAGGCTTTGCGGATTAAGATACAAACTAAACTGTGGTGAACAACTATTGAACTAGTTTGCTGTTCTGAAAAAAAGATAAATATTAGGTTGAGGTGTACAATTATGTGGTGTCTGTAAGGGTAATGGCTTTTCTGTACCTGAACTTGTTAAATTATAGTGTAAACTCTGCCTTTAATGTGTGGATCAGCTGGGGAAAGCCAGGGCTATAAAAATGTAATTTACAAGAACAGTCTGAAAGCATTTGGACTTGCACAGGTGGAGAGGCAGGGAGGAGGTTAYAACCTTTTTCAAATACACAAAAATATGGTTGCAAACACCAAAGATAAAAAATAAAGTGTTTTGCATACCCRCAGTCAAGTGAACTGGAAGTAATGGATGTAAATTGCATCAAATGAGACTTTAGTTAGAGATTAGGAAAAACATAACCTATTTYTAAAACCTGTGATAGATTGCCTACATGCATTATGGATTTTTCTTCACTAGACATTTATGAGGACATGTTGATCCATGAAAAATCATTCAAGCAGATGAATATTTTGTGAACCACTTGGGTTTGATTATTTTTATTACAAAAATGCTAAATATGGATGTTTCTTGGCTATTACAATGCCAACTAATAAGAGTCACCGCCATCTGGAGGTTGAGAATGAATGTGRTTGATAAAAATGATTTTCAAGAATGTGAAGACTTACAATGCTGTTATCTTTGGGACTGAGTGAAATGGTTAAGAATCAAAATGGATGATTTATTGACTGAGTTTCTTAGAGTATATATAGAGAAAAAGACATTACAAATCGCACAGCCTGGRGGCTGGAAGATAAAAATATATATACCTGAGAGAAAACTCATTCAAAGACCCTTGCTTCAAAAATTTAACTTTCTGAATTAGGAAAACTCMATTTGCCTATAATTTTACAATTGTGAAAAATCAGTATTTAAAATGGACCATGGAATAGTAAGTTTTTTGCTTCAGAATCTTTGCTTTTTCTCTGTGAAATTAATTTCTGTGCAGGTTGTAGTTAAAATRGTATCTTCCTCTTAAAATGGGGGTATTTCACAGAATATTCTGAGTTGGAAGGGACTCATAAGGATGATCAAGTTCAACTCTCAAGTAGATGACCTGCATGGGGCTTGAACCTACAACCAGAATGTTATTAGCACCCTGTTGTAGCCAGCTGAACTACTTATAGGGATAGCAGTGCATGGAACATCTGGTTGAAGATAAGTGAAATATAAACCAAAGTATTCAGGAGTGAATGATAATACTATCTGTCTGCATTCTGTTAGATAAAGGAAATTTAAAATCTTGCCACTATAATACAAAGCTACAAAGTGTCACTGTTAAATTCTGTTTCAAAAAGGTATACCTTTTCAATACCTTTTCAATTTTTTTGTGGATGGAAAATGGCCACTTTTGGCCTCTGAGATTGTGACATTATTTCTGTACTTGAGAAATACACTAAGAACTTTAACTTGTCTAGGCAAAGGAAAGCCTTGACCTTTTTTCGAATGAAGTACCTCAAAAATATGGTGATGAGGACCACATAAAAAACCATAATGCAAATCTTCACTTTCCCTGAGGGGAGAACCTGATCTCACAGGTTACTTGTTCCAGATCAGAAGACAAAGTAAGATAAAATCTTTTCCCTTTCTACATGTACTTAGCTCTCTCCTCTGTAGTTTATTCTGTTATACATAACTTTTTAACCTGAACCTTTAACTTGAGACTTTAGGTACTATTAATGTTCTAGCAAAATTTTTTATGAAAGTGTACATCAAAATTTTAACCCTTTTTTTTTTAAGTAATTGTTTATGGAAATTGTTTAAGGAATTTAGTTCATATTTTACATAGGTGTGCAATGAAAGAATCCATATTAAATAAAGACTTTCTAACTGCTGGTATTATAGTTTAGATGCATGTAAATTTGTTACATTCATGGAATCATTCACTAAAAGTGATCTGAAATAAATTTWATACATTTAATCCTTTCCCTGACTAGAGGAAACAGTATGGTAATATTTGTATTTTACTTTTCAATAATGTTTTTCAAAAGTCAGTTAGATTGTTGAATATTTGGTCACCTTCACCTTCACACAATAGAGATATAGTATATTTTACAATTCAGACTAAAGATAAGACACTTATTTGATACATAACTTTTCTTATTGA
Source organism: Mixornis gularis (assembly GCA_003546035.1). NCBI lineage: Eukaryota > Metazoa > Chordata > Aves > Passeriformes > Timaliidae > Mixornis > Mixornis gularis. Next base: position 2,514,772 of record QVAJ01000110.1, on the reverse strand, counting down.
TATATAACATCAGTGAATTTCTGGTCACTAGGTTTAACTATAGTCATCTCTTTTTAGTTTTACTTTCTACATTTTTTAGATGGCTACATTGTTTATTGATTTTCTKCTTTCTAAATTTCACTTGTACTCTTTAGTTCTCTTTTATGTAGTTTATGACAATGGAATGAATAATTAGTAGGAAGTCTGTCAGTATCACGGGTCAGAAACAGCTACAGACTTCCTAGAAAACTTCGTGTGATAATAACAGGCAATGATTGCAGCAATGCAKCAATGTTGATGGTTCTGTGACACTCTTCAGCTTCTGATCAGAGATGAAATCATATAGAGGCTATTTTTTATTTATCACCTAGATCTAAATATGTCTTTAATATGATCCAGGACAATCTGTAAAGTATTTTAATATTTAGTATTAACTAGTCTTCCCCAGCTTCCAGAAATCTGGTTCTTAGGGCCTCAYCCTCCCTGTAATCTATGGTGTAATTAATTTCAGGGACTCTGAAGCAATGTATAGCAACATTTGCTGTGGTGTCAGGCATTACCAGGGCTCTCGGTGCCAGCTGGGCTGTTTCACAGTGGAGTTTCTTCCTGTGGAATAAGCATCCTATTACCCCAGGTCTCCTGGGCTGCTCTCAGGGATTCAGAAACCTCTAAGTGGCAATTATTACTAAAAGAAAAAGCAGTTAAAATATCACTCTACTCATGGAAGGGAAATTTGATTCATTAAAAGGGATAACGGCAATTCCATTGATATGCCTGAATTTTGTTTGTCATTTCAAAGGCCCATTATCTTCATTAGATCATAGCATGAGAAAAAGATGAAAATGCAAAAGAAGGTGAAATGATATTTAAGTTAAAATTTGATTTTCCTCTTTTACCTGGAAGTAAACTACACAAAATTWARCTAAAGAATTTATGTTCTGAGTGAGAGACGTAGAAAATCATGTTTGCATCAAGCATTCTTATGTTTCTTTCTGCATTTGTTAATCCAACACGATCAAAGTTTGTTTTCTTTCTTTTTTAATCTTTCACTGATAAGCCTTGGGTCCATAATACATAAAATAATTTAAAAAAACAAAGGTAGAAAATAGTCTTTTTAAATATTGCAAACACATATTTTTCAATGAATCGATCTATCTTTCTGAAGTCATAGATGACTGCAAACAAAATTACCAAAAACTTTTATCGTGTGGTAGCCTGTATTTAAAGTGTTGTACAAAAAAGTTTCTGACTCATTTGAAGCGGTAGCAGCAAAAATCTGCAGTATGTGATGGGCAAATAAACCCCCCCCAAACCAGCCACAAGCCACACATGTACTAAATTGCCACAGCCATGGAATGAGTGCATCACTAAAGTAACTGAACTATCAAATATAATTTCCAGTGATTATAAGATATTGAATTCTTGGTCCTGTACATATATACATGTAGCTCAAGTCTGCACTTGAATTCTGTTACTTCTTAAGTCTGTGTTATTATTCTAGTGTCTTTGAACAGTGTGGTAGGAAGCAGAGATCAGAAAGGCTTCTTGTACTGTCTTTTCTCTTTACACTTTCCTGGAACAGTTTATCATGGTTGAGTCATAAAGGGAACAGATTGTAATATTGTCTTGCAGAAATCCATTGACCTTGGTAGGAATGCCTTGTGAAAGAGAATTCAGCTTAGTGGAAGACATAAAAGCAGGGGGCACTGAATGAGTTTCCTACACACAAAGAAGTGATCAAAAGGTGACCTTTTTTCCTACAAAAGAGCGACCTACTAGTAACTTCAAATAATTTACCTTCTGAACTTCATCCTAAAAATAATTTTTATATATATATATATATATAAACAAACCCTCCTTTTTTGTTCTCATGAAGGCAAATATTTTTGGAAAACAATCTTATCAGATAAGTAAAGCTATGAATCTTTCAGCCTGGAAATAGTTATCTATTCAAATTTTACTCTAAATGAACATAAGAAAAATACTTCCCATACCAAGAATAAAGTAGGAGAAAATAAAAGTCTTTATTCAACTCATTAGTTGTGAGTATGAGATATGTAAATCCTGATCTTCAATCAGTCATTTMAAAATTAAACCTAAAGCAAAGTAACCCAAAAACTGCCCTACAAATTTCTCATTACAGTGCCATTTAGAAATGAGATTTCCAGCCGAACTGCAATTGTGTTTAGTTAAACAAGCTGTCAKATTGCAATTTGTATGTGCAATATGGAAGTTATTCAAGGGTAACATTCTGAACATATGCATAATTATCAGAAGAAAAGATCTGCGATATATTAATTTAGTTTCCATTAGAGAAAAAACAAACATGAACTSCTCACTGCAGTAAATAAAGGAGTTGGACTTGTCTGTCTCTGGGAATTTCTTATCTGAAGAAATGAAAAGAAAACACTGTGTACTCTTGATCTTTCTTTAAAGTCACCAATCATCAGTGTAAAAGACTGCCTTGTAGCAATATGCTGCAGGAGACCATCAAACAACATATATCATTCTCACTGGAAAAAAAGTATCTGTTTTACTGCAACAGCAACTATTTAACTGTTGGRATCTCTAACTTCTCTTAGGTATGCAAGAGCACTGGAATTTTTAATATGCTATTTCTTTGAGTCTTATCAGAATTGTAGAGCACATCTAGAATACAACCTACATAATTTATACCAAAACAATTCCAGTTATCTAAATACCAGCATTTTGAAAGCTGTGGGTAAAAAAGCAAACCAAAACACAAAACTAAACCCCAAAAACACAAACAAAAGAACCTCAAACCTTCAATAAATAGGCATATGAAAACAATCTTTTTCTTAGTGGTTAAGCTCAAAAATKAAATTAATGGTCTTGAGAAAAAACTGTTATTCATATAGTTGCTGAAAAGAAAGAGTTTATCTGTTTGTTTTTTTTTTTTGATTTTCCCTGGAGATAGAAGTGGTTTCAGTTCCCAAGTGAAATGAGTAGAAGAAAATATATAMAAAAAAGTAAATATATAGTTGAAATTAGTATTTTTGTATGGATGTTAAGGTCCAATCTTTTTACTTTTACAGTAAAGAAAATTCAAATATTTTATCTACTYCTCAGAAACACATTAAAACTTTTCCTGCTTTTTAACAAATATTCTCAACCTTTCAGACAACAGCTTCTTAGAAACTGACCCAAAATCACTGAAACAATTATCAGCTGTGCTTCTTTTTATTTCCTTGCTACTTCCTTTCTACCTATATTTTCCCATAAGATTACACTATTTACACTACATTATATCTATGGCATTATTTGTATCACAATCTTTGCAGCTAAAACCCAAGATTGTCAGTTTTAAACACTTATTGAAATATAATATCAAAACCTTAGTGTTTTTCTCTCTATTTTTTTTWAAATATTTTTTTTAAACCTGCAACTCGTGTTATTCAGTTAAGGGTTTGATCATCCCAGGTGACAAAGAAAAAATTCTGACAGCATATGGTTCTCTTGTATAGCATAAATATATAAAAAGAAATTATCAATGACATTACTAAGGTATCTATAGATAATATTAAGTATATGAGGTTGTTAAAAGTTTGACATCTTAGGAGAAATGGAGGACCTTCAGAGTGAGGGTATTTGTCTTCCCAAGTWGCCCTTATGCATGCTGGAACTCTTCTTTCTGGGGACGACTGAACATTTGCCTGCTAATGGGAAGCAGTGGRCGAATATCTTGTTTTACTTTGCTTGCGTGTACAGCTTTTACTTTCCATATTAAACTGTCTTTATGTAAACCCACACCTTTACCCTTCCCTACCCTACCCTTCCCTTTTCCTCACCTTTACCCTTCCACTTCCTTCATATTTGCAAAAATCCAAATTCATAAAATCACAGAATCATCATAGACTCATAGAATGGCCTGGCATAGAATGGACTGGCAGGAATCTTAAAGGTCATCTACTTCCAACTTTGCTACTATGGGCAGGGACACCTTTCACTAGACCAGGGTGCTCAGATCCATCCCATCTCACCTGGCATTAAACACTTCCTACCATGGATTACCTATTCCAGTGCCTCACCATCCTAACAGGAAAGAATTTCTTCCTAATATCTGATCTAAACTTTCCCTCTT
>QVAJ01000110.1:2466779-2510361 GCA_003546035.1 Mixornis gularis | reverse complement strand
GTGATCTGTTCTTCCTCCAACCTGTGCTGATGGCAAGGGTTGTCCTGACCCAGGTGCAACACTAYGCATTTGATTTTGCTAAACTTCCTGACGTTCCCATACATCCACTTCTCAAGCTTGTCCACATCCCTCTGGATGCCATYCCATCCTACCAGATCTTGTTCACCTTGATGTTTCATTATTCAGAGAGTTATATAGTCAGTCTGGGTTTTCTTTATTTGTTTTGATGACACCATTAGAAAACAAAAACTGGATTTATTATGTCTGAGAAGAAAAGAATAGATAGACAATGTGAAATATAAAAAAACCTGACAGCACTTATTTTCATGTTACACTGTGGGAAACTGTGGGGAATTCTTTTAATGATGGATGGTTGGGGATGGAATTAACCCAAACAAGGCAAACGTATCTGACAACCGTTTATTGGTAACGAAAGAGCAAAATAAAAAGGAGTTACCCCACGAAAGAGCTCTAGAAAAGTCAGAGCATGAGGAAGAAAAATGGGAGGGAGAGGGAGAGGGAGAGTGGAGAAGAGGGGAAAAGAGGGAAAAGTGGGGAAAAGAGTGTGTTACCTGCAGAGGTCACGCAGCACTGTCGATGTCCAGAGGCAGGGATGYGCACAGTGCCTGCCTGTGCACAGCTCCTGCAGCCACAGGTGACTGGACATGAGGTAAGGGACACTTGGACATGAGGTGTAGGAGCCTGGGCAGGGTCAGAGTCAAGATGGGTGGTGAGCAGGCCAGAGGCAGGCTGGGTTGGATGCAGGTGGCTCAGGCAGGCCCGCAGAGATGAAGCAGGTAGGGTGCTGGTCAGGGACACGGGGAGGCAGGACAGATGTGATGATGAGCAAAAGCCAGTGAAGGCAAGGGGGCCAAAAGGCAGGACTCCAAAAGCAAGTTCAAAAAGCCCCCAAAGAGTCAAAAAGCAAAGGACAGAACAGCCTGCAGAGCTCAGGGTGCAGTTACCTTTTATGCCCCCGGCTCCTCCCCAAGTCTGCCTGCTGACTGGAGACCTTTGGCCCAGTCCAGTGTCCCGGTGCATTCCATTGCTGGAGAGCTTTCACCATCTCTCTGGAGAGTGTCTCTGGGGAACTGGGTAACAGTGTCTTCAGTGTTCCCTGGCTCACTGCCTGTCCCATCTGGTACATGGACTGGTGGCCAGACAAAGTCTCCCCAGAGACAAGGTTTTCCTCCGTCTTCTCCTGACATGGCACGTGTGCAACCTCTCCCCCACATGCCTCTGACAACTATTGTTAAGGCATAACAAAACTCATTGGCTTCTCTCAATGTTATAATTTATAAATAGTTTATGAACAGGAAATAAGGATGTTTTCAAATTGTATCCTTTGGTATCTTATGCAAATAATAACCCTAATAATAAATATCTTTAATATAATATGTCCCTAAAATTTACCTGTGATAGTTTGGTAGTAATTTCTCCTGGTGGAGAAAATAAGTGCTTACAATGTTGTGTTCTTGCTGCAACAGGCCAAATTTACTTTGAGGCTTCTTATTTTATTAGCATGTCCTTTGTTACAGAAATTACTAGTTTTGACTATTCCAGCTCTGTTTTCCTATAGTGATATTGTTCATTTTTATTTGAATAATGGTTACAATGTTTTTTTATGAGGCTTTCGTTTGAGTCAATTTTATTTCATTTAGACTTTAACAACTAGTATTGGGGTTTTTTTTCCCACACCATTAATTATTTTGATGCCCAAAAGATAGGCTGGAAATTAATCCCCATAGATTACAGAGCACGTATTTGTTTATTACAGYACTGGTGGTGAGGGGGATATCCCCTCTTAACTCACTCARCTTTTTCAAGTGCTGGGGTATATTTAGACAGTAAGTATTGTATAGTATCACTGTGTCACTACAACATCACCACATACATGCTGGAACAAATTTACAYAGTATGATCTCATGGTTATAAATAGTTCTTTTACACTGTTCTTGTGCCTCCTCAATTCAGGGGTCATCGGGGGTCTTTGATGAAGGCTTCCAAGGTCATCTTCGCATCTGAACTTTTCAACTTTGTCTTTAGAGCATGAGCAGTTCCTTGGTTTGTCTGGTCTTAACTGGCCTAAATTCTTTGTTTTGTGGCAAATTGGCTTTGCACTTGCCAATTTTTCATTAGTACTATACTTATCTATTTCTAAATCTATCCACCTGGAGAGTTTTTTCTTCTTTTTTTTTGTCTATTCAGCATTAAGCAACTAGTTAACCATATATGAGCCATTACATTGTATAAAAATTTATTTATATCAGGTTATATAGGTATAAAAGTTATGATTCAGACTATGTAGGTATAAAAAACTATGAATCAGGTTATATAAGTATCAGGTTTTATAGATACATAAAAAGTCATTATTTATATTATATTGGTATCAGGTTATATAGATATATCAGGTTATATTGAGTTATAAGATATCAATATCAAGCATCAATTATATAGGCATCAATTTACACAAGTTTTTAGATGTTTCTAAGGAAACAAAAGGAGATAATTTGTTTCTGTATAAGACCAAGAAGTTTTCCACAAGTTTTGAGTTTTTTCCTATTTTTTAGTACATTAAAATAAATAATAATAATAGTTAATAATAATAATAATAATAGTTAATAATAATAATAATAATAGTTCAGCATAATTATCTATTCCATATATATTTTGAAGACTGTTTTTCCTATCTCTGTGATAGTTTTTTGGGTTCAATAAACACATTTCTTTGTATTTAGTAGTTACATAGTTCATGACAGATTCACTTTTCCATTTTTTCCATAAATAAAGTTGATTATGCATAGCACTATAAGCCTGAGTCCCAAAAACCAAACACCAATATTAATAACTCAGGGAAAATAAATCTTTGGTTGGTTTTTTCAAATTGTTTTTTTTTCTTCATAGGAGCAATATTTTATATATTTTCACCAAATTTAAAAAAATAAATGTTTCATAATTCTATCAAATATACCTATCGCATGGAAGTTCTCCTTCTAGGGAAGATCTCCTTTGTGTCTTGTATGCATGTATATGTACAGTGTGGAATACAGATCTTTATTGAAGCTTTTTTTGCCTGTTAATCCAGTGTCTGATCCATCACCTGTGTTTGTGAACTTGGAAATTCACTTTGGAAGCAAGTGAAATACACACAGTGGGTACAGAGCTTTCTAGAGGAAGGTTTCTATGCTGTCACATGAGCTGTGTGGGAAAACCAAACCACTTGTAAAAGCCGACACCATTTCATTAAGAAAAGAAATTTCAGAAGGTGTTCATCCCTTAGACTACAACTTTCAGACTGCTGTCGATAAGATATGATGTAATTTTTCTTATCTTTTAATATTTTGTGGTGTTAATTCTCCTCTAGAGTACTTTTTTGTTTAGTATTATTTTAATATCTCATATTTTAATTGAATCCTAATGATTCATTTAAGAAAATATCAGGACACCAATGCACATAACTGTTATTTGTCCCAGTAATTACGACATTCAAATATGTATATATCTACTTTACCTACTTTATAAGAATGGAAGACCACCAGAAACTGTTTTCTAAAACATGAAATCCATGTCCTACTACACATACTTAGACCTTTAAGAAATTTTAGAAAGAAGAAAAGACATACTTTTTATCTCAGCAGAAAGAAACACTATCATTTAGGATAATGATTAATCTGACAAAATGAGATGAGGACCCTTACTTTAATGTGTTCTTGCACAAAATCTCACTGGACTCATCAATCCTGACAGCGTTAGTAGGCTTCATTAAGGATTAGTTAAATTAGCCATTACTTCTTAACATTATTGGCTAATTGCTTTGTGAATCTCAGGCAGCTCCAGAGTATACTAAAGCTCCATATCAATACAGTAAACTTTCACTTCTCACTATGATATCACACTATTTAAAACTTGATTGATGGTTGATCTTCAAAAGCTGGAATGGGCTTTATTAAATTCYTAAGTAAGAAGAACAGAAAAGTAGAGTGAAGATTTGATTGCCTGGTGCAAATATAGTTTTTAATGTGCTGAAAATATTTGTGAAGATGACTGGCTAAAATTTGCAGCTGAGAAAAAAATCCCACAAATTCTTAAGATAACACCACCTTGCCCCATTTCTTGATTAGAGTATTGTAGTGCCCTTTCAACATAAAAGCATGGCATGAATTCCAAACTGACATTTCAAGCAGTAAAATGTGTTAGTTCTTTCTGGAAAAATGTATTGTATCTTGTCCAGATGCTATCTTTAATGATCATCTAGTTCAGTCACCTTGTTGTGGGCAGGGACTACTTTTACCATATCACATGGTTCAAAGTCCCATTCAACCTAGCCTTGAATGTTTCCAGTGATGGGCATCCACAACTTGGCTGGGCAACCTGATCCATTGTCTCATCACCCTCACATTAAATACTTTCTTCTTAATATCTAATCTAATATCAGGTCAAAAACTACCTTCATTCAGTTTAAAATCATTATTTCTTGTCCTATCCCTACAAGTCCTGGTTAAATGTCCCTCCCCATTTTTTCTTAGAGGCCCCCTTTAAATATCAATAAGGTCTCTCCAGAGCCTTCACTTGCCCAGGCTAAACAATCTCAACTCTCTCAGCCTCTCTTTATGTAAATGGTCTCTCTGACCATTTTTGTGGTCCTTCTTTGGACCCACTCTAACAGGTCCATATTGTGCTAGGGGCCCCAGAGCTGTACGTGGTGTGTGATGCAGAGCCTCACAAGTGTGGCACTGGGAAGAATCACCTCCCTTGATCTGCTGGTCATGTGGCTTTTTGTGCAGYCCTGCATACATTTGGTTTTCAGGACTGTGAATGCACTTTTTCAGCTCATGTCTAATTTTGCACTCACCRGTATAGCCCGTCCTTTTCTGTAGGGTTGCTCTCAATCCATTCCTAATGCAATCTGTACTGAAGAAATATGAAGTACCTGGTTGATTTGTCCATGCCTCTTTGTCGTTTATGAAAATAACTCGACTGCAAAATTTATGCCAGTCTAGATGGTGGTCTTTTTCTCAAAACAGGCACCCATCAGTGCWTATAAATAGTAATAGATCCACTTCAGGAGCACAAGGCTCAAATTGACAGCTCGAAGCCTATTACTCTAAGAAGAATACATTAATCAATAACACAAATCATGAAATTGTTCTTTTACTCCTCTGTTGAAACTCTCAGGATTCAGCAGAGAATTAAAGCTTTGTGACCTGTCTAAAAAAATAGAAGAAACCTATTTCCATTGCTTAGCATTGAGCAATGTGCATTTGGGAAAGGAATAATCTTTGATTCCAGTCCTTAGTTCTAGAGTACTAATGCATGATATGAACATTTTAATCAGGCTATGACTGCAACTGGGGTAGAGAAGTTTCATTGCTTGCTGCTCTTATGCTAAGGAACAGAAAATCCTGACTTCTGCACTGCAGCACTGCAAGCACTGGAGGACAAATCCAAGGAAGGAAGGGCAGCAAAAAAAACCTGTACCTTCTGTAACTTCTGGTAAATTGCACTTTGGGTTTAGGTGTCCTCTGGTACCTGGATTCTTCTATTCTTAAAATAAGCTGACAGTATACTTAATCCATAGGGGAGTTTTTTTCCATATAATTTGGAGTTTTCTGAATTCTCATCCTCATCATTTTATCTTGACAGCAGAGGGATTTCAGATAGCTAAATAACTGCTGCCAGAACTCTGGGATATAGAAAGAGCTTCCCACAAGGGATCAGAGAGCTTATCCTGACTGCCCATGCCTCAGGAGTCAGAGAGCAAAGAATGGGTAGGAATGTCCCTGCTTTGGTGATCATCTTTGTAGCCAGGGAACTCAAGAAGACAGAAGGTCTCACATGAAGATAAATGGTCTCCTAGAAATAWAGGCTAATTACCCTGCTGGGAAATGAAGGGTGGAGAGACTAGAGTGCCAAAAAGAAAGTTGAAAAAATTCTCTGCTGGTTTTTTTATTCTGTGGATCAGCACCTGGGTTTTAAGCACTTCCCAGTGAGGATTCTCATGTGGMAGAACTAAGTGAATGACACTATCATCTCATGTTAAAACAGGGATGAGATTAAACAATTTGATTAGAAAAATCGGAATCAAGAACTGAAAAATATTATAGAAAAAAAGAAAACCAAACCAGCAAAAAACAGAGCTCTGTCTTCAGAAATAAGATGCATCTCATCAGAGGTCTTATGCAGGGAATTGTTGTTTAAATGAAAGTTTGGGATGCATAACTGGAGTCTGTGAGCAAATGGCCTTGGGAGGTAATGGTTCAAAGTCCTTGTGAGAATTCTGTCTGGGAGATGTGCCATGTGCTCAAACACATCTGTTACACCAGGGCCTGACTTCACGGGTAAAACACATGGAATAAAGCTTTGGAGCTAAAATCCTGATAGTTTTACATGAGGAATAGGGAAATTTTGTAGTTTAGGAAAAAAAAAATGGAGATTTCTGTGTGGCAATTACTGTTTTAATTGGTCCCACAACATTGGGCTACAGATATGCATTTCACATACACAATACGTTTTCCTGTAATTGAGGTGCATGTGAAGTTCCACCTTGTTATTTCAGTACCATGCTAACWTCCTGTGTCTGAGCCCGAAGCAATCAAATTCTTTAATTTTTTACATSCTAGAAAAGATAAATGTGTCTTTGTATTGGGTTGACCTTGGTTGGCTGCCAGATTCTGACACAACTTGTCTTCCTAAAAAGAACATGGGGAGAAAGTAGGATAAAGAAGCTTACAGGTCAAAATAAAGACTGGCAGATCACTTAAGAATTACTATCACAGCAAAATAAACTTGACTTGGAGAATTTTAATTTAAATTAATRTATCAATAAAATGGAGYCAGATATATCAGGCGATATATTAGRACAAAATCAGAAAACTTTCTCCTGTACCCCTCTCTTCTTTCCAGGCTTTCTGTGACATAAAATGTGTTGGCATTAGGGAAAAAGGCAAAGCTACTTAGATGATATCATGTTAGCTATAGTATAAAAATGGCACATACTAAGATTTCATTCTTAAAATTAATTATAAACTCAAAATTAACTTAGTAGAAAGGATCTAAACCTGTGACACTGATGGGTAATTGGGCAAGTGTCTGGACATTGTTGTGAATGAAAGGAGTATTACTAGYGAGAGATACAGTAAGTTGCAATTTAATTTCACAGTGAAATAATTGTGTTTGAATGGTGCATTGTCAGAGACAGAAAACAAGAGCTGACAAGCCCTCCTACATCTATTSAATAAACATGGTTAACTTGATTCAAATGTGGTACCTCAAATTTGTGTTATCCTTTCTCAGTATTTCATTATCACAATTAATGTGGGCAGAAGGAAATCTGRTCAATCTGTCCAGTGGTGGTGTCAAAGACAGAGTCCCTTTGTTGTTTTGAATCCAGCCTTGAATAGTTGCAGTTGTTTCTTCTTTGAAGCAATAACGAAAACTAGGATTTCACATTATAGTTGCCAAYACACTTTTTTTTTTTTTCCTCTTTAGGTGTGAATGCAGAATGAATTCCATACATTGCTTCAATATATGTTACAGAAATTAAAAGTGAAGGCTTGAGGTTTTTTTCCCTATGTGACCAATTATTCAGCAAAGTATTTGGGCCAGCAAAAAAGTATGTATTATGCCAGTAAATACACCTTTTAAGTTACACACAAAACATGTTACRTATAAAGCCAATCCCACACGTAATTCCAGTTATTATCATATCCTATTGTTCATAGTGCTTTTCCTATTAATATGTCTTCTGACCATTACTCCTATGTACCCACATTCTCTCTACTAAGTGAACTTCCATGTAAATAAGTGTGGAATCCTAGAAAGGTAATGAGGCATTTTATATGTTTCACCATGTCACCACAACTCATATTAGCTACTGCTATCAACAGGGAGTTCTGAAGAAGGATTCAAGGTAGTGTTGATGTTAAAGGTGCACTTATTCATAGATAAAGATAAGTGATRTATTTATTAGCAAAGGCCAAAGAAATAGAAGAGAATGTGACATTGTTCGTGTGTATTTTCTGGTAGTGTACTGAGAAGGCCACAGATACTTATCCATTTAGAATGAAAAATGAAAAAGAAGTTGGAGAAAGTGAAAGTTTGGGACATTCAGACTAGTAATTGGAAAGAATTTATCACTACTGCTGTCATTGGCTACCTGGGCCACCTGGGCACACACTGGATCATGTTCAGCAGCTGTTGACCAGCCCCTCTAGGTCCTTTTCCCCAGGCAGCTTTCCACTCACTCTGCCCCCAGCCTGTAGCACTGTATGGGGTTTTTGTGAGCYAAGTGCAGGACTCAGCACTGGGCCTTGATGAACCTCATAACACTGGCCTTGGCCTATTTATYCAGTTTGTACAGATTCYTATGCAGAGCCTTCTAAGTGGTGTTTCAGTTCATGTAGTGAAGTCACTGTTACCCCTTGGATTATGAGGTCTTCATTCTTCTCCCTGTACCTCTCTTCCAGCTCAGGAGACTGGTCTTACTGTTAAAGACTGGGACAAAGATGGCATCAAGTTACTCAGCATTTTCCTACTCCTTAGTCACTATTTTTCTCCCCACAAAATATCACTATCTGGACTTCCCTGAGGCCACAGTCTTTCCAACTGATCTTCAGTCTGAGCTTGTAGATAATAGACTTTCAATAATTTGTGAGACTAGGAGGATTAGTGGATTAGTGCACAAGTCTTTGGACACTGAAGAACTAGGTTAAGAGATCTGCTTTGGGTCAAAAGAGAAATGAGTTTGATAATCTCTGCTTAGTCCCTGGGAAACATTTGTACAAATCACAGAAYGACCTTTAAACATTTCCTACTATTCAAATTCTTTACTTACAAAGGTCAAATCTCCTGCTACATGCAAAGAAAATCATCCAGCAAGGCCATGTCTTTCTCACTGAAACTGAGCTGTAAATCCAAAACATACTGAGACTCTCACCACTTAGAAGTCATACTCAGATGGACTATAATGACTCATGATCAAAATATCTCTGGTTAAATATTTACATTCTTTTATCTTTTTTAAGCCATCMATTTCACTCTTGCCATTTTTCAGTTCATGTAATAAAGCAGTCAGTGGAGTTCTCTCAGGCTGCAATCCAATATAGAACATAATATTTCTATTTTCCAGTGTAGATTAAAACAAACCCAAGGAAAACACCTCTAGCTCTCTGTATAGGGTGCTGATAGACAAGTGCTGGCAGCAGCAGTGGCTGCAGTGAAGGTCTGTGAGCGGTGGCTGGGACTGCATTGCTCTGGGTATGGCCATTTCCAGGTAGCTCCAACTCATCTGCCACGGGGCACAGCTGAGCCCCACCAAGTGAGGTGAGGGAACCTCTGAGAAAATGTGCAAAAGAAAAGGGGAAATKCCACACAAGCAGTGTAAAGAGTGAAGGTGGGAGAAAGAGAAACCATCCTGAGAACATCAAGACTACAGAAGGAGGAAAGGAGATGTTCCAGACATCAGAGCAGATTTCCCCGCAGCCCATGGAGGACTGTGGAGTCCACTTGCTGGAATCAACTGCTGTTTGCTGAAGAAACTGACTCAGGAAGGGTTCTCAAAGGAGCAAGGCTAGAGGACTAGAGCCTGTGGAGAGATCCCTTGCAGGAGTAGGGAAAAGTGTGAGGAGGACAGGGCAGTAAAAATGAAAAAAGTGAATATATTCAATAAAATTTGAATTTGAAGTATAGTAAGGCAGAACCAGTTACATCAAAACAGCATTAATGCCAAAATTGCAGTTTTCATCTCAACTTCAAGTTTAGTGACATGTGCAGGGGGTGTATTAAATACAGCAAATGCATCAGACCATAATCCCAAACCTTTCTGAAGGTGTTGCCTTGTTATTGATTTCACTGGACACTGAAAACAAGTGATTCTTTCACTCTTACTGATATTTGTTGCAGAGGGTAGCATGCATTAAGACTAGAAACAGTTTACACCTGTTTTATCTTAACATTGAAGCATCAGGTGCCTTATTATTATTTTTCTTTAGAGATGATTTGGTGTCTAGCTGTGTTTATATTTGTAATTCAGTATGAACTGAAATACAAATACAAAGTTAGTCAAGGCCTAAAAAAAAATTCTTGTGCTCTGAGCTCTGAGCTCACRGTTGCACCATTGTGGGCAAGATAGCACCTTCAATTTTGAATCCAAATAAGTGCTAAACAACTATAGAAATGGAACTCGAAAAAAAAAGAAACCTTACTTGTGTGAAATAAAGACCTGTTCAGTTATCAAAAACAGGCTTGTGTAATATGGTTATGAGGTCAGATGTGACTGTGTATATAAAATAATGCATTCTGGATCTGACAGAAATTGCTCAGTCTGCTGTCAAATCTTTCATTGAACATGTGGGATGTTTGGTGAAGGAAATCAAAACATCAGAAGTAAATTCTACATAATGTTAAAGTCAGTCCCACTCTCAATGTTAGTAAATTACTTATATTTATGTATAACTACAACTAATATAGTACTTTAATTATCTTGAGAAACACTGAAGCATTGAACGATGGTGCTTTTGAGAAATCAAAATTAATTACAATCACAGATTATACTCCTACTAGCAGTAGATTTAGTAATGTTTTTAGGAATAATACATTTAAGAGTTAGCAGATTCAAGACATATTTACTTGTATGAAACCATACTAAATAATAATAAATAACATCTACTATGCAAAAATATTTTGCTCTTAACAAAGTAAGACTCCGAAATTTCACCTATGTTCTGACGACAAATTCTGAATTATTTCAGGAGAAAAAAACATGTCACTACTTTCTGTACTATACACTTTGTGTCTGACTTATTTTTCTTTGTATAATTTTGTCAATACACTGCTAGGTTAATTAGGCTCTTCTCAGTTTTCTATTTTCACTCAAAAATAAGTTTTTAAACATCTTGTTTAACAAATGGCAATGGGCAATAAGCCATTTAAGACAATCAGCCATTTAAAATAAAACAAACAAACACAAATAACAATTAAGCTGCTTTTTAACAATATCAATATGTCCAAATATTACTGGCACAATAATATGTAACAAAACAATATTACAGTAGGGAATATCTTCAAAGAAACAGAAGAAAATCATAACAATTGACTTTTCAGCATCACAGTGGGATGCGGTGAAATTGAACTGTGCTTGGCAAAAAACTAGAAAACAATAGATACTGTAGCAGTACATCAAAGAAATGGTGATATCTTTTATAGGAACATGAAAATTAAAGTGGTCTTTGAGGTCATGTATGCTGGTCCCTGGCTGTGGCAAATCTATTGGAAAGACAGAAACACTAGCTTTGTAGAAGATTGTTCCCAGATCATTCCTATAATTATAAAAAGGTTTACCTTAATAAACTCTATTTTTCAAACTAATTTAATTCATGCTTATGTTACAGACATTTYCCTCATGATATCATTTGTCCATCAGCTTAAATATCTTTTTTCTTTGATATTTGTTTCCTGAATGATTTAGGGACAATCATCGTGTGTGTCTGATTTTTTTTTCTTTTCTGAACTAAACAGYCTAGGTTTATTTTAGACTGCTCTACTAACAGTCTTCAGACCTGTTTAGAATTGAACTTTACCTGATTATTTGCTACACTTGAATATTTTTTAAGGCTGTTCTACATTTCAATACTATCACAGCCTTGTAAAATGGCATGGTACTTCTGCTTTTCTTGTGTTTAGTAGCATCCCAATATTATTTGCATTATTTGTGGCAACAATGCAGTCAGGGCATGAGTAAATGATAACATGCCAAAAAATCTTTAATTTAGTGTATGGGGCTATATTGGGACYGTCTGAGAAGGAGTTAATTTTTCCCACAGCAGCCCTCAGAGTGCAGTGCTCTGCAYTGGTGGCTGAAAAGGTGTTGGTAACACCCTGGTGTTTTGGGCACTGCTGGGCAGTCCTGGYACAACATCAGCACTGTCCAATATTTCACAGTAGACTGCGGGTGGAGAAGAGCTTGGACGTGGCACAATTCAGACACCTGACCCTAACTGACTAAAGGGTAATTCCATACCATATGATATTGGCTTAGATATAAAAGCTAAGAGAAGGAGGAGCAAGAGGGGGCATTCATCATTTATGTTTGTCTTCCAGAGCAGCTGCTACATGTGCCCAAGCCTTGCTTCCTAGGAATTGACCAGACATCACTTGCTGTTGGGAGGAGTAGGAAATAAAATCTTTGGGTTTTAAATTTTCTTCAGCCTTTGCAATTATTTAAATTTTCTTGCAACCTTTTGCTTTTGTGAAAGTAACTGTTTTAGTAAACTGCTTTATCTTAACCTGTGAGTTATTTTCTATCTTATTTTCTCTCTCCTGTCCAGATGAGAAAGGGGAGTGATAGAGCAGCTTGRTGGGTACTTGGCATCCAGCCAAAGAAACCCACCACAATAGCTCARTGTGTGAATTGCCCACTCATTTGAACCACAGTGCTTGGAGCCACATGTTATAGTTTTAAGCCTCATTTCCTTGCCCAAGTTTCCTTCCTGAAAATAATATTACTCTCTAGTTTTCTGCAATTCTTGAACTTCATTACACAATTGCAGATTTTTTGCAAAGTGAGTCAATGAAAATATTAAAGAGCTGCTCCACAGGGAAAAAACACTCTCTTTACTAAGAGAGCAAGCATTTGTAAATTATTGTCATCTCTTGGTTTCTGTTAATTATACTTATCCTTGCTTCTCTAGGGAGMTGTAATTTCTGATCCTTACTGTATGTGAAGTGCAACTGAGATATATTACACTAGTCATATCTAGTAATTAGAAAAAGATTTTAAATTTATCAGACACAAAATACTGAATACACTAATGTAGCGGTGCGCATTTTGGGTTTTCTAAAGTTCTGTATATTTTCTTATATGTTTGTAATGGTTTGTTCCTACACCCCTATCCCCAAACCCCCCAATGGTGTTTCCCTTGTGWTAGACCTTGTCAATCACCTTGTAAGATCTGGAAGATTCTGGGGAAAAAGCCCTAGGATTTGACAAGGTACCCCGGTACCACCTTCTTTCMTTGTTCTGTTAAGTTTCCCTGTTCTGGGTCACACCCTTCCTCCCCTTGGATTGGTTCCAAGTTTTCCCTTGCTCAGTGTACGCCCCCTGTACTTAAAGTGGGGACAGAGGCGCTGCTGGTTTCTCTGCTCTTCTGCACATGGAGGTACCCGGGAGGACTAAAACCAAGTGAAACCCAAGCAGAGTCCACTCTTTCTTCCACGCCGTCGACCACACTTCAGCCTCAGGTTCAGACCCACCAAGCCTTCCTTATATAGTTGCCAGGGAGCGAGCTAGCCGGTGAAGCAGCTCCAGGACACAACTATACACTAAAACTAATATTTTCCTCTGTTCTATTGTCATTTAAATTACAATGTGAAACCATAAGTGAGTCATGCATATATCATTTGTTTGAAATGTATTGCTGGGGAAATGATGTGTTCCAAGATCTTTTAAACATAGAARTTTTGATTTCTTACATATATTTGTTGCCAATCCAGATGTTTAATAACTCAACAGTTTGCCCTACTAAAACTAGCATTGTAAGAATAAGAAAAAATGTAGTTATCAATGATYAAGATCTCAACCTCCAAAGGTTTTKGAATAATGTTTCCATAAATAATCTTGTTTGAACTTCTGTCGATGTTCACATTTCTAATTCTTCAAAACACTTAATACATACCTARTTTCAAGCATGCATTAGCCTCACTGAAGTTAAAAAGATATCTATTTAAAATTATTTGTGCCTAAGATCTTGCCAGAATGCAGAATGTAGTTCCCTCTTTGTTTTGAGSTCTTATGAAATTCAGACAAATTTTCAAACCTCTGACTTCAATAGTTCTTAAAATGTTGTACCCAGTTACTGCTTTAATGTTTTCACTTGATCTAGCTAGCTCATCTGTCTGGATTTTTGAGTAACTTCTTGCTGCATTTTCTCTTTCCAGTGTGTGGAAACCTTTAAATGACTATGTGAAAGAGAATGCTAGCAACCCATTTCAGCTGCATCTTCATTACTAGTGAGGTAATAGGAATTTAATGAAATTCAGCAAAGGCAAAACCCCTGTCTGACAATGAGACCAGAATAAGTTTATGTACCAGCATAGGACGGGCTTGCAAAGAGCACTCTGCAGGTCAAACACTTCAGCATATGCCAGAATTCTGCTCCAGCATCAATCAAGGACAAAGACATTCTCTTCTGCACTGGAAAGAACTTTGCCAGCATGTTGAGGTAGGTCATCCCACTGTTTGACGCTGGTGAGACGTGAAGCGCTGAGTCCAGTGCTAAGGTCTCCAGTAAAAGAAAGGCTGTCAAATTGAAGCAAAACCTCTGAGAAACCACCATAATGGTTAGGCATCTGAAGCCCGTGATGTATCAAGACAGACTTGGGATTGTTCAAAATGAAGAACAGAAGGCTGAGGCACTGTCATTTGTCCTSAAGTATGTTGTGCGAGGACACAGAAAGGAGAAAGAGTTGAGCTTTTCTCAGTACTGTAGAGAAAAGGTTAAGAGAGAGTGAGCATAAGTTGTAACAAGAAAAACACCAACTCAGCATGAATAGACAGTATTTTACAGTCAGGTTGGTTGAGCACTGGATAGGATGCTCTGWTAGCCTGTCAAATGTCCATCTAGACCAAATCTTCTTTACCCTCTTCAAAATACTATCCTTTAGAAGCATCATTAGATATATGTGCTACTAGTACCTCTACAGAGGCATCTGTGAAAATGAGATTTGGTTCCATATTAAAAGTGAGATGACTTTCATTGAGTAGTTGGGAAAGAAGTCATATGTGGTCCCATTATTTGGTCTGAGTTGCTAATAACAATCAACTTTATGTAAGCTAATGTATCAGTTAATCCCCTTATAGTGGGGGGTGAAAATGGTACTGCAATCAATTTTCATTATACAAAACAGCCTAGGTAGTATATCATATACATAGTAAGTAATTTTTTTAAAGTCTGCATGAATGTCTTATTGACTTTGGGATTCACTTCACAGTTCAGAAACTGACTTTCACAATATTAATAATATTTTTAAGTTAWTTCAAAATATCTCCTGCAATCAAACACTGAACTTTGACTGATCTGCTTCTGGTTTGACAACTTTAGTCCAATCCAGAAAAGAAGCCTTGGSTCATTGACTTAGGAGGCTTTTGATAAATTTTATTAAAAGTAATAGGAACTGGATACAAACAGAGAAGAGAGAGGCCTTCTTGATATCTGGCTTTACACAAAGGAATAACTTGACTGAAACTGAAAACAAAGCACATTAAAAATCACACATTGGACARGAATGTTTTCCTGTAGGGTGCCAAATAAGCGTTTAGTTAAACAGTACCCTTTTCCAGTCCTCACTGGCTCTTTTAACTGATGCCCAAAGAATGAGAAGAAAAGTCTGTGCAGCAATAAACARTCCCATGGAATAAGGATCATAGAATCATAAAATRGYTTKRGTTGGAAGGGACCTTCAAGAYCATCTAATTCCAYWTTTTTTTWAAATAAGACAAGGCTGGAAGAAAGCTGCAGTAACTTGACAGCATCCCAAGTTCTTCTCTGAGAGGATGTGATGGTTTCCTCATTCTTTCACATTTATGAATTTGTTCTTATAGTCCACCTAATCAAGCCTYATTCATAGATCCATAAATTGTATGCTGTTTTTAAGTTTTATTGTACATGGTATGTTTTGCACATATTCTATATTTTTTCTTTTTATTTTTCTGTTTAAAATGCGTAAATCCTTTTTTCACCCAGCACCCCAAATAACATTCCCCTGTTGTGTTTTCTGAGCTACTGGGGTAGAGAAAAAAATAAATTAGGTTAAAATTATTCTTATATATACTGCAATAGACACCACAGTTGGACATTCTCAAAGTATTCTCAGTCTCATTACAAACTTTATGATGTATATAACACTATTTATCACATATATATTCAAAGACAGCAGCATATTCTATATAGACTGGTTAAAGAGGTCTTCAGCACAGGAMATAGTCTGTCTTYACCCTTCAACAGAATCTGAATCATTTTACCTTGGCAAAAATCTTGGCTCCCAGTTCACTTCCATGTTGTGATTCCCCCCACGCAAGTATTTAATCCATGCAGCAGGTATGKTATTTCACTCCTAGCTCTCTTTTGTGGTCAGCCAAATAGGTGCATTCAAGAAGATCTACCAGTACACAGACACAGTTCTCAGATTATTGTTTTTGTCTGTGGCCTCTCTGTTTATATCAATGAATTGAGCTGTGCTATCTTGGCTGCTTTGGCTTCACAGTCCATCAAAGCTTTATCAAAAGTACTTTCTCCTCCAAATAGTTCCTTGTGTCACTGCTCCATAACAYGTGACATATATCCCTAACAAAATATTGCAAAATACAACAACAGTAAGCTGTAACACAGCTCAGAAATTACTTWAAAAATGAAAAATATAAACTAAAAATATCCGAATTGTATGCTTACCACAAGGGTTTGAGAGAAAAGTGATCCGATGTTATAATTTCAATTCTGATTGGGAGAGTCACACCAAAACTATAAACCTGAGACCCTGTGCAACATTAGCTGGAGAATAGAACATTTATCTTTTAAAATTTTCTGGAGTAACCTCCTTGTGTTGGAATGCTCATTCATTTAGTTATGTCCACATTTAACTCCAATCTAGGCAAATGAAAATTTAGAATTGTCTTGAATGACAATCATCAGCAAATTTCTGACCTCGGTAACCTATGAGTAACACTGTTATTGTATTTTTCATTGTTCCCAATAGGAAGTAGTGTTTAATTAGCAAAATAATAGAATATAACATATCATAGTTTTTTATGGGAATAGTCATCATTAAGCATGTGTAACTGGGCACAAAATATTTAAGTAAAATTTACCTTTGAACTTTTTCCATTTACAATATTCAAATGTGGAAGAAAACATATGGTTGAATTATTTAATTATTATAGAAWGTGATTTATTTATATTTTATTCTTCGAATTTACTGCCAAAATTTTAAGAAAACCAAAAATACCAGAAAGGAAACTTTCATTCTATGGAACTTTAAGAAATATATAATTCTTCTATATCAGATACCATTAATTTATTTAGAAAGTAAGCATTCTAAAATAATATATGGATGTAGAAATATACTACAATTGTAAATTAAATCTTTAACAACTTTGACCCACATACATGAAATTTTTTTTATCAAATCAGAATTCTCACAGGAAAACGTTTTTATTGAACAGTAGTATCATTATYTGAAACCAACTACAACACTGGAGATAATATCTAGTGGCTATGGTGTTCTATGTACCTTTCTTCAAACCAAGCTAGAGTACAGCTGTCAAGAATGTTGGCCTCTGCAGCATTGCTTCGTATCTATAACCATAAATAACAAATTAACCCAGYATATTCTAACATAAACCTAAAATTAAATATTCAGTATTCCATATCCATTTTGAATTGTGGCACAGAGTTGCATTCTCTCTCTTTTGGCATTCTGCACAAGTAAGAATATAATATTGCATGGTTGTAAAATACAGGCCTTCATTTTCATTCTTGAAATTGCACAGATCAATCTAATGATTTAGCAGTCCTGAAACCATCACAAAGGCATATATCCTTTTTGRCAGAAGTTTGGTGCTTTCACCTGAACAGCACAAAGAAATTGATTGTTCTGTACTCCCAGTGTTAAATTTTATTGACTGTTAATGTTAGCAAACTTAAAAACTTAACTAAGTTTTTAATATTTTTCTGTTTCTAGTATCTTTGTTTGTCCTTTAATATGATAGCTGAACTTTTACCATTTCCCAAACTTACACATTGATGGAAGTTYTTTGCTTATTGGTGTTTGTTTTTTAAACACCTATTAGATAAATCMTTCACTCAGTTACTTATCCTGAAATATCTGCTAGTGCATGGAAGGTATAGCACTGACTTGAATGAATAACCAATATCCAATCAGCTTCTCTTTCCCTACAGTAAAACAGCAATCTGAACTCAGGAGTTCACACCCTTTGTCTGTTCTGCTGTCTGTTTTGCTGTCTTCCTCAGTTAATTCTGTAAAATAAGGGTAATTGCATAAAGCCTTGCACACAAGGTGTTTGCTTCATATTTTTCAGCCATAGTAAGACAGGGAATGAAACAAAGATTCCAAATTTATTATAGACATATTTCTTCATGACAGAGTCCACAGCTTCAGTTCTGTAGAAGAGACTATAAGCCATCAACTCCTATTCACAGCGTGATTTATATCTCTGTTTATTTTTGTTTCTAGGGAGTCATTTTCTGAAATTGACACTAAAATTAGAACCTCAAACAATATTTTTCTTCTGGTGGAATCCTTTCTTCTTCCATAAACTTTTTAGAGATTAAAACAATGTATACGCTATCTTGAGATAGGCCATAAAAAAAAAAAAGGCTTTTCTCATTTTTGAACAATATGAAGTACTGTACATAGGTTGTGTAAGCAAAATTTAAAAGGTTTATTKGACTTGTGAGATCAATATATGCTATTTCTCTCTATCTCCTCTGTAATAGAGGGATTCCATAAAGAACATCATAGTATCCAGATTAACAATCAGTTGCACAGGATTTACTAGCTTTGATATCTTTCTTCACTGAAATCTATGACTGAATAATTTCACAAAAAAAAAAAAAGATAGAAATTAGAATAGTATAAAAAGTAAGAAGGCTTCCTTTCTGAAACTAATACAAGCAAAGAATAGAATGTGCTCTATAAAKCAGGATTAATTTAGTGCAAACATTACCACCAACAGATAACARAGGCATGGCAGGAAGAGTTCATTAACACCAAATTTCAAAAAAAAAGATTTGAGATATTTAAACATGTCTGGCAAAATTATCAAAGGCAATCGTCTTTGTTACCTTTAGATTTTCTAGTGTTAAATTTTATCTGACTAATAAGAGAAATATATAAAATAGCTTGCTTGTTTTGCAGATAAATTGATATTAAAAAAGAAAACCAACTTGTTTTGAATTYTTGTTTGCTCATTTGCAGAACTTGGTTCCCAAGGTAGAACATGATAATAACAGAGAAATAAAAGAAGAATTATTTTTTCAAGTTCTAGAGACATTTTGTGCTTTGAAAAGCCACAGTTTTTCTATGAGCATTTTTCCATGTATTCATTTCATAGTCAGAGGATAGCTGTAAAGCACTGTAGAAAAGATGACCCACTTCCGTAAAGYTTTAAATGGTGTAGACGTTATGTAACTTGTATGCCCCTGTTACATGCTCTCACATGTGATGTCATCCCAAGGGGGTAATAATTTAGTAGGAAAAGATTAGATTTATTCCAATTTTCTTTTCCAAAGTCACTTACATTTCACAGGGTATGGTTTAATTATTTAACAAAGCGATGGAAAAATATAATATTTATTTGGAGAACATGCAGTTACCTAGGAACAGGMTGTGTGGTCTTTTGCATTTTTGAATGAAAGGTTAACACTGTGATGCATTTATTTCATTTCTGAAAACAAAGAATCTAGTTTTGATGCACAAGTAGAAGATACTGAGGGGTTGCAGTTGCCATGTCTCTATCAAATTCTTCTCACCCAAAAGGAGTTTTGAGTGTAAAGTTAATTGCTTCCTCTCTACTGAGTAGTTAATTTTTAAGAGAAATTCAGAAAACATGTTTTCAATTTTTTTTGGACAAGAAAGAAATGTTTGAATACTTTGAATACCTTGATATGCTGTTTAATTAGTAAATAATTAAAAATGCTGCTTATACTTGTTTTCCAAAAAATCATTATCAATTTCTCTATAATCAAGCATGGAAAGGGTACGATAACAAAAGTGTCTTCTAGGCATTTGAGTTTTGGAATGGGAACATTTTCTTATGTTCAGAGTGTTTCTGAAAAAAATGCTGTATCTCTAACTGTTAGTAAACAATATATGGGAAAATTTGGGGAAATTACCTGTTAAATGTTACTTGTCCATATGCAGCCATTTAGACAAAACCTTGTGATAAGGATATTGTAAAGAACTTGAAGGACCTGCAGGGAGAATCCCAAAAGCAAGGATCTCATATACATATATGTAATTTACTTACTGCACCTGAAAATATAAAATGTGGAAATTGTGCCTCTGATAAAATTGCAAAGCWCTTTGCATGTAATGAAGAACCAAAAGAAGACAGTTTCTAAAGAATAAAGTTGCAATGAAGGTTAGATTAAGAGAGAGAAAGAGTATTACATCAGAAAAAAGAAGTTATTTCTTAATTCAGTGATACTAMTTTTACTGAGTACAGAGTAAATTATTATTGTGTTTATTTTTTTTTTCCTTTTAGCTTTGCTGTTGTTGTTTTTGTTGGGTTTTTTTGTTTGGTTGGTTTGGGATTTTTTGGTTGTTGTTTTCATTTGGTTTTTTTTCTTTTTTTTAATGGCCAGCATGTGAATTCAAGAATTCTTTTGACATTATTAATTGAAATTTCATAGACATAAATGTCAAATTATTAGAAATAATAGAATAGAAATAATATTAATTAATATTAATAATTAATATAATAGAAATAAAGAATTAATATAATAGAAATAATATTAATTTACTTTAATAAAAGTAAAAGATACATTGTTTCTTTTTTGAAGTGGGCTTCTTTCATCTCAGCAGCCCATAGAGTTGCATGTTTCAATAATACTGCACATCCTGAGTAAATATCAAGAAACATTCCTCTGCCACATGGAACTTTGCCATGTATTCTTTATTTCAGTGAAAGTTTTTTTTATTTGTGTTCCACAACTTTAAGAGATGCCATTGTAGCAGACTTTGTTTCAAAATACTGAAAAGCTTTTCAGCAGACCTAGTAGTTTAGTTAGTTTCTGAAGACATTACAGTAAACCAMACAGCTAGAACACTGTTAAAATAATAAAACTACCGAGATGTACCCATTTCAATAAGAAGCTTTGCRTTTTCTTTTTCTCTTTYWCTTGTTTCTTACTTTTGTTGATGATGTTACAGTAAATCTAAAATGAATGTTCCCCGTGAAGAAGACAGTGACTTTATTTTAGTTTTCAAGCACATTTTATAGAATMTTGAGAACAAAAAGWTATYATTCMAATATATGTGCTTAAGAACAGAAARGATCAACCCTTGAACTGYCAAAGCTAGTACAAAGCAAGCCTGAACTAACACCATGAGTTCTCCAACAACTTACACATATATTAACATGCCCCCTTGCCTTCTATGATTTAGTAAAAATGCTTTTGCTGAATGAAGCTCAGTTCAGTGGTAAGAACTATTTCAGACACTCCAAATCCTCACGGTATTACAGGTGTTAAATTCTATCTTTACCACTCTATCAGGGAATTAGGCTGCTCAGCATAGGACCCAAAGTCAAATCCACTTCATGATGTCACAAARTCACTATAGTAACAGTATAGCAACATGAAGCGTAAGTTGAGAGTTCAGTATTTTAATAATAAGAAAATTGATATAGAGTTTTGCTAATATCTTTCAATTTTTTTGYCATGACAACCAAAAAATAGTGTATGGCTAATGCTATATGAGTATCACAGACAGAAATCTGAATGAYGCTGAGAAAATAAATGTGAAATGTTTTTTATAGTACAAAAGAATTTCTTAATGTGRTCTAAGTATAGCTGGGTTGATAACAGAGAGCTGAAACAGAATGTTCTATGTAGTCCTGCTGAAATCCATGTCAAAAACATTTGCCAAAATTTAGTTCAGTAAAATATTGATATTGGGGTGTTTTTGGTAACAAAATTGCCCTGTCATAATGAGCAAAATCCAATACACWCCAATAAACTAGTATTTTAAACACTGTTTTATATTAACAATCACTATAATTTAAATCTTTTTATATGATGGTATTGAAAAAAATTATCTAACAAAAATATAAGCATTTCAAACAAATTTAAAGTCTCAAGAAAGAAAGTCTTGAAATGTCACCCAAGGTTACATTAAAACTATGTTCTCTTTTATAGGACAGCTAATATGGGATAACTATTAAATTGCCAAAAATTTAAGATGCACCATTTTTATCGCTGATGTGCATAGATTGCCATTCAATGATGGCTTGATGCATAATTCAAAATTGTTCTTAATTTAAAGCATTATAAAATAAATCAGTCAATAAGGATGTGATCATTAGTCTGCTTTTTTGAACATGGTGATATTTTTGTCTTTCACTTCTGTTCAATTCTACCCAAGGACCTAGCATTGATTTGACAACAAAATTCACTAGGAAACCTGCTGTTCTTATTTGACTTCCAGCTTCTTCTGTGAAACTTGGAAAGAGTTGTGGCATTTTTTTTTGTTTGTTTTGTTTTTATTTAGAATAATATTGTTGTTTTAAATCTAGAAAAATTATTGTGGCTCAAGCATTTCATGAGTGAAAATGCTGGAACTCTGGGGAATTATCGCTACATGCTTAGCTTGTTATATTAGGCTAAACTGCCATTACTTGGAATAAGGGGAAACTTTTTTGACTGGAAGTCTGTGAGGAATATAATCTAAAACTACAGAGGGGAAGGATTTAGGATAACAGGATTGTTGAAAATGAAAGCACGTGAAGGTGAAAAAATGTTTAGAGAAAGAAAACCATGAGGAAAAAGATCTATGATATATAGCAAGACAAGAAAAAAGTTTGGAATTAAGAGGAAACTGGATGAAAAAAGTTAAGATAAATCATTTCATCCTGTTGATGAAACCTATCTGGAACTACATGGATCCAGAGCTCAGTTTTGCCTCAGTGGAAGGTAAAACTGCTCTCATATCTACAAATTAGTTAGCCTACGATAAAAACAAGTCAACAGAATGATTCAGAGTAATTACTTCATTCACATGACCTGCTGTGTAAGTTGCAAAATAAGATACTCCAGATTGAATCAAGACTTAAATCAAGATTTCAAATATTCTCAAGTAGATGAGAMAACTATATTAAAAGAAATGAGTTCTTATGTCCTTTTTGGGCAAGTCACAGAACCACTGTTTTACTTGCTATATATTTAAATAAAATAGTTAGTGATCTTCCAAAATAAATAAAGGATCTGTTTGTAAGACATTTGTGTCTGCAGAAGTGGTAAGGTAATAACAGAGAAATTATTCTTCTGTATAGCTGAAAAGAAAATGATTCTGAAATGTACTTTTCTTAATTCCTATTCACAGAGTGTGTGTTGTGAATCGTATTTTGAAATACATGTTTTTCCAAGTAGTTTAGATAGAGAGCATGCATTTAGGTATTATAACAAATTCTAGTACAAGGATCAGATTCTTAAGACTGTCTTTGAAGTAATATCATGAGATATAATACCCATGTAATTCTGAACTACTGCCAAATTGTCCAGTTTTCTGGTTTTCAGGGTGCTTGATTTGAGAAATTTTGTCCTAATGTGTTTTTAAAAGCAGTACTCGACTATAAATCAACAAAACAAACCTTGGACTTGCATGAATATATCCTAACAACCCACCCCCTCACCCCCCACCCACAAAGATTTCCTAGACTATGAAAACCGAACACCTTTTAATGCCAACATTCTGCTGCTTCAACATAATTTAATTATGCATGTTTCAAAGGGCTGTATCATCTTTCATACTGAAGAAAATAAGTAAATAAGAATGGTGACTTGGTCACTGAGTATATCTCYTGCAGTTGTGAGCACATAGACATTAAACATTGAACTAGTCATCCCCAGAATCCCACAAGTATGTTGTAGCTCACACGGCAGACCAACAAACCAGCACAAAAGCTTTCTGAAGAGATCAAAAGCTCAAGCAGTGCTTTAAAGCCCTCAAAAAAGAGTGAAATATGCCCAGATGCTCTTTGGAAGAAATTCCTCTCACTACAGATAAAGGCACAAAAATCYTAACAACTCTGCTAGTTTCAAGTGGAAAAAAATTCTTTCTTCCCCAGTCTCTCGTGATCATTTTAACAAAGTGCTGAGAATAACATATTGTCTCTTGAGATGGTTAWTCTTTGATCTCACAGTCTTAATTTACGAAAAATACAAGTTTTCTTTTTTGTCAGTAGGGTGCAGCTTTAGTAACTTTTAAGAATAAGATTAACTAATTCATAGGAAATAAATATGAATCAGCAAGTACCGCAAACTGAGAAGTGGTGAATGTTTTAATATTGATATTTATGAAGTACAGACTAAATATCTATAAACTAGGTCACGAAAAAAACCAAACAAACTGATTTTAGATCCAACAGTGTTTGCATAGTAAGACCTCATGATGCATTTTGAATAATGTTCCATCMTTGGAAGTTCAAGGCCTAGTTGGATGGGGCACTGAGCAACCCAGTTTAGTAGAAGGTTCCCTGTCCATGGCTGGGCTGCTGCAACTTGATCTCTTGGAAGGTCCCTTCCAACCCAAACTATTCTATGATTCTGGGATTAATACACACATTAAAAAAAGGGTTAATACTCAAGTGCTGACCTTTAAATTTGTTGTCATATATTTAATGTTTGTATACTATATTTATATTCCTGGATGAGTTTGACTCGATAAGACAAAAGACTATCAGTTATGTAAAGAATAGATGGATGTTGGCACAATCTATATGTAATCTTCTGTACCTTATGTTACTATTCACTGAAATGTAGAGATCATCATACAGTGTATATGAATATATATGCATAAGAATATTCAGAACCTTAATAGAATGGAGTTTTTATCATAGTCTTCAAAGGAATCCAGTTTCTGCTGTCCATTTCTGGAGATATAAATGTTGAGGGGTTTTCTATCCTGGTAAAGGATCTTTTGATTTTTTTTTTTTCTGATAAGTGATCTCGTTAAATTGTTTTAACTATTTGAAAATATGGATTTTCTTCCATTAGGTAATTTCCTTGATCTATTACAAATCCATATATTGTCTGATATGCCAATATATAGCTGKAAAACAGCCTTCCAGAAAATGACCTTGGGGTCCTGGCAGACCCTGACTTGAACATGAACCAATAATGTGGCCTTGTGGCAAAGAAGACAAATGGTATCCTGGGATGCATTAGGAGTATTGCCAGCAGATTGAGGGAGGTTATTCTTCTACTTAGCACTAGGGGTGCAACATCTGACACATTGTGTCCAGCTTTGGGCTCCCTTGTACAGGAGAGACGTGGACACATGGGAGACATTCCAGGAACAGACCATGAAAATGATTAAAGGTCTGGAGCAGATCTCCTGTGACAAAAGACTGAGGTTTCTTGGCTTAGAGACGAGAAGTCTTGGGGGGGGATCTCATCAAAATATACCTGAAATGAAGGTAGAAAGAAGATGTGGCCAGGCTCTTTCCAGTGGTGACCAGTGACAGGAGCAGGGGCAGCAGACACACAATGAATCACAGGAGGCTCTGTCTGAACAACAGGAAGCCTTTTTTCAGTGTGAGGGTGAATAAGCACTGACAGAGCTTGTTTAGAGAGGTTGTAGGATCTCCATCCATAGAATTACTCAAAAGCGATCTGTACAAGATTCTGGATAACTGGCTGTAGATGACCCTGTTTGAGCAGGGAGGTTAAAACAAGCAACATCCAGCAGACCCTTTCAACCATTCTGTGGTTCTGAAATTCAGTGGTTCTATAAACACAGTTTGCAGAATTTTCAAGAYGTTTCTAATTTTTCTGTTTGTTAGTTTTATTAGTGAATATAACAAGATCTGCTCTTGAAAATTGATTTGAAGAGATTGAAAGTAAATTAATTACTCCATTGTTAAATGGCTGAATTAAAATCTCCAACATTGAGTTGACTGGGTACATTATAGGAAATATGTATACTTCATCATCCGACTTAGGCACCCATAGTGGGTTAGTGTTGGCCAAGGGCCAAGCTTGCGCCCTGCTGCCATCTTTTTTCCTCCTCAATGGGAGAAAACAGGATGTGAAAACTCAGGTCTCTAAGTAAAGACAGTGAGACCCCTTGTATTTTATTGTGGTGGTCAAAAAAGACTAAACTTGGGGAAGATAATCTAATTTACCAACAATTAAAATAGATTTGGGTTATGCAAAACAAAGACATTAAAACAAACCTTCCCTGTTGACTCTTCAGAATTCAACTTCATTCCTTAGCTCCTGACTCTCCTATTCCCCACTGACCAGCATGGTTAGGGGCATGCATAGCACATAGCCATTTCTCCTTCTCTGTTGCTGCTTTTCTGTTTCACCTTTCACCTGCTCCAGTGTTGGCACTCTACACTCGCTGCAGTGCCTTCAAACTCCCGTGTGGGCTCTCCATGGGTTGCAATTCTTTTAGAAAATGCAAACTTGATCTGGCATGGGGTTTTCCATGTCTTGTGGTGTGGATATCTGCTCTGACATGGAGAGCTCATCAGCTCATCCTGCTCCTGCTCTGTCCCTGATGTTCCTTTGAATGCTTTTCACTTTCTGCTATCGTCCCTCTGTTGTTCTTGTTCATGAGTTTTACCATTAAAAAAATKAACTTTAGATTTTAACATTAAAGCCTGCATTAAACATTTTATCARCAGTACTTTCAAGGTTTGGGCTTATTTGCTGATGTTAAAAAATGTTTTCTTTCTTTATATTTCACTTTGTCAAAAAGCAAAACCAGCAAAATAAAATTATATAATYTTTTGGAAAAAATTCTCATTATAAATTTTTATTAGGCTAAGAAAATAAAAGGATCATTTAATTTCATTTTATTCATCCATCTGGTCTTCTGTTCTAAACTACTTTATTAAAATGTGGAGTTATTTTGTAGCAAATAAGAGATGGAACAATCACTAAGAAAAATAATCTTTTCCAATAGTAACAGGGCTTCATTTCAGCAGCTTCAGGTTCAAACTTTAAGAATATTCTGGTACTCACAGATTTGGGTAACATTTCTGGGGTATTTCAATTTGTTTGCCATGTTGTTTTGTAATGTTGTGTCCTGGCAGGCATTAAAAAAATTAAAGTCTTTCTGATRAGATTTTATTTCCTATATACTATTAAGTCGAACAAGAATCTGAGATTTAGAGCCAAGTCTTTATTCCATAGATCATCAGTAAATCTGCTGGAGCACACACATTCAGAACCACAATTGTGAAGAAGTATAATGTGTCATAAAGTATGTTTCACATTAAGCTGAGTTAAAATCTTTTGGACTCAGGTCTAACCAATACTGACTTTTGCCTAAAAGGCSTCTTGTGCTCTCAGGACTTTTTTATTTACTCTCTTTGGTACAAGAGCAAACACTGCAATTTTCTTATAATAAATGATCAATTGATCATTTTAATTTATGACTTAAATTATTATGCTCATCTTCAGGTATGTTCTCAGTTTCCATTCAATTGAAAAACTATATGTATAGTCTTTACAGGTATGTCCTTAGTATTGTCACAAATTCATCAGTTCAAAGAGGCTTAGATAGAGCCACCAACTTAACAGCAACTTAGTCAAGTAAAGGTAGATGTTTAGAAACATGACTCTTATATTTTGTGTAAAAAGCTAAACAGCAAGAAATCAGATTTCGTTTCTTCACTAGCTTGTTTCCAAGCTWGCAATTTCTACAACTAAGATTAAGGAGAATTTGTAGGCAGCCCCAGAGAGCCAAGTTAAACAATGCTTGTTACAGCAAGATCTATTTTTCTCTTACCATTTTTTTTTTTTTTCAGTGAGTACTATCTTTCCATTAAAAAGAGACTGTAAGTCTAGGAAGACCTGGTAATTAGTGAACCAAAATAAAGAAGATATTCCTTCTTGGCAAATAAAGAGGGAATTGAAGATACTAAATCAAACAAATGCAGARAAATGTGTTCAGAATCCTAATTTCTATTGTCTGCACACTTTGCCAGGGACAGTAAGAACTATCCAAATAAAAGGAGTAAATAATGAGAACATTGGTGTCATATCAAGAGGAGATGGATAAYATAGAATTAGTCTAGAGACATTCCCTATTTGAAAAAAATATCCTAAGGAACTTGACAGAAAAGAAGGCA
This sequence comes from Mixornis gularis, assembly GCA_003546035.1. NCBI lineage: Eukaryota > Metazoa > Chordata > Aves > Passeriformes > Timaliidae > Mixornis > Mixornis gularis. Next base: position 2,482,487 of record QVAJ01000110.1, on the reverse strand, counting down.
CAAAAGGCGYATTTATTTGAAAAGAAATTCATGTAAGGAAGCTTTTGACAAGTAGTATCAAAAGAGCTATGGGAAGAAAAGGTTCCAAAAMAAAGACAACAGTTGATTTAGTGTGGTACATGCTTAATATACAGCATCTGGTCTTGCCAATCAGCACAGTCATTTCATAAAAGAAAGCATGAAAAAAAAAGTCCTTTTTCTTGCTGTCATGAGTCATTTTTCAGATCTTAATTAACAATAATGTTTTCAAGTTTTCAGTTTATTAACAAAAGATCTAAAAAGATCAAGGGAATGCACCTGGGTTTCAATGCCTTTATATCAGTAACCTTGTAATTCCCCTGAGAGATGTGTTTGAATATTCTAATGGACTCTATCTGATCACAGGCACACCAACAGTTCAAAGATAACACTTTCATCATACACTGATTGTGGGCCTACTCTATCTCACCTTATCATGTATAATATCCAGAGCATTTAGAGATAAATATGCAATGCGAGTGTATTGAAATACAGGCACTTACCTAAAACTAAAAGCTCTTGCTCCCCATTTGTGTGCTGATTTTGGCTGGGGTAGAGATAATTTTCTTCACAGTTGCCAATTTGGGCTATGTTTTGAATTTGTGSTGTAAACAGTGTTGATAACACAGGGTTGTTTTAGCTATTGCTGAGCAGCCCTTACACAGAGCCAAGGCATTTTCTGTTCCTCACCCTGTCATAGTCAAGATGGCCACTGCACTCAGAGTGCTTCAATAAAAACTTCAGAGGGCTTCAAGTATCAGCACCATGTTATCTAGACATCTTTCATACCTTTTCTATGAAGCAGACCTATGGGGAGCTCCACACAGCTTTCCTATTTCTCTCCTACTCTCTTCCTTCTGCAGTCCCAGATYACTACTCTCTGTCCCTGGCATGGCCACCTAACCCTGCCTGTCCCTCACACAACCTCCTGCCCTTTGCTCCTCACAGCACAACCAGCAGACTCCACCTAACTCTCTACCAACTAACTCACTCTTTYATCACACCCAGCTGTGAGGGCAAGGCTGTTCCCACTCTTTGGTAATTAACTCAGCTGCAATATATCAGAGGCAGGATTGCCTTTAGCACTATCTCTGTCTTACCACATCACCCCAACCCACAAGTGACAAGGCAGGGGGTACGCAGGGACCTTGCAGGGGACACAGCCAGGAAAGCTGATCCCTGTAGCAGATTTTCTGAGAGGAAGAGGGCACGATCTGTATTTAGAATAAGACATTGAACTACCCAGCTGAGGCCTACCTGGCTGAGGCCTGATCCTGAGGCTTGGCCTTGAGGCCCTGAGGCCTTGAAGCCTGTTGCACAATTAAAATTACTTGTGGCGCAACAGAAATTAGATGTTAAGGTATTAATGTGAGATAGTGGRTTTTCTAGAGGTCATCGAGTGCAATTATTAGTGGTCACACTTTAACCACCTTAAAAATAAGTTAAACAGTGTGTGTTTGCATTTTTCTCTGTGCTGTATGCCAATGAAAGTGTTGCCGTAGTTGTAAACTATATAGAACTGTAGATAATCTGCCATCTTAGGTGAAATAAACGGAGAACATGGATGTAACCATATTGGTCGGACCTGCATTGCTCTCRTCTCAACCTCTCACTATTTTTGGGAGTTTCCCTGATGAAAGATCCCCAGTGAAAAARGGGATATCCGCGGTCATGCAGTATCATGCTCAGAATATACAACTAGGTGAAGAMGAAGGAAGGAATGTGAAGGCTGTTCACTGTGCTTGTATCAGTTTTCCCCAGTGACTGCCAAGACATGATGGAGCCTTTCTTTCCTGGGGATGGCTAAAAACTTGCCTGCTCATGGGAGGTAGTGAATAAATGCCTTGTTTTGCTTTGCTTATTAAGCATGAGCTTATCTCAGCCCATGACTTTTCTCACTTTTACTCTTTCAATTGTCTGTCCCAGCTCAATGTGGAAGGAAAGAACTTGCCACCAGTGTTTAAAAATACAATTTATTTATCACACGTTCCCAGTATAACTATGATTTTCACAGCTTTTTATGAAACTACTGAATTTGTCTAATGTAATCTCATAAGCAGTGAATACCTTTACATTTCTCCCCTCAAATATCAGCAGAGTTTTGTGTCAATATGCAAATATATTAATTTTTCCGGCTAAAAAAAAAGTTCTGTGATTTTTTCACAAGGAAATACTGAAAGGTTTACTTACTCTTCCCTTTAAAATATGTGAAATATGAATGGAAGAAAAGAAGTAGCACATTTTTTCAAAACAAAGTCTGTTTAATAATAATTAAAAAATGATGTGATTACTCTCTAAATGAATATGAATTACTTCTTGCTAACTACTTTTTCAGTAATGCCAAGTTTAATTACATGATTTACTGTACTTAAATAACAAAGTATAGGAACAAAGGAAGGGCAGGGATGATGTGGCACCAGCATATGGCCTCYGCATATTATAAAATTACAATCTAAAATCTATGAAACTATTTAAAAGAGGAAAAATTTAAAAAAACAAACAACCCTCAAAAATTATTTGGATTATTACTTCTATTTTCACAGATCATTTCTTCTTTTTGAAAAGTCCTTGATATGCATGTAAAATACAATGATAAAAAGCCTGAGTTCTTCTGTTTAACTGAAGAAACTCAGAGTGTGTCCTGAGGCAGACTCATAAATCTCATTTTTGCTTTGGAAAAAGACTTTTTTTAGGTAAGAACAATATTCTTTGTTCATTTAAGGGGAATTGTTGTGGACCTGCACAGCAATTTGCAAACACTGTTGTGAAACAGGATACATTCTTACTGGGCAAATAAATAAACTGAAGCATTGCCATTTAAATTCTTTTCCATGCCAGGAATGGAGACATTCAGTTTAGRATTGCATCCGGAAAGTCTGAATGCCCCTGTGATAACTCAGGTGTTTGACCATTCAGCCTTTAGCAATAATGTAAACAGTGAGGGACTGGTAACTGTTTAATATAATTATAGGAATGCTTTTCTTCTGTAAATAAGATTTTTAGTTACYGCATCATTTTGCATAGAAATGCACAAAGTACTGACTTTCATTCGACAGCAACTAGGAATGTTTTGTCTACTGACCTAATTATATCCCCAGTTACCATTGTCATATTCCCTTCTACAAAATAATCCCTCCTGAGTTGTTTATTCAGGCATGGTTTTATTGAAAAAAAAAACAAACCTAAGGGTTCAGCTCTCCCCTCTTCCCCTCTCCCATTATGTATCTTAGTAGTAATTGTCTTTTGTATGTGGGGGTTGCTTGTGCGGGTAAGCTGATGGTTTTGTAATAATAATATTGTGCCATATTGTGTTATGGACATTTCCTTTCTAAAGACCATGTAGCTATCATTATTTTTATGGGCTAAACATCAAGAGCTATAACCAATGAACTCTTTATTCTGCTGACATTTAGTTGCTTTAGTCACCATATGGCTACTGCYAGATTAAGGCAATGAAGCTTTGGGCTCTGACCTAGCAGTGAGTATGACTTTCTACAGAATGTTTATGGTTACTCTTTCCTCACTTTTCCTCATTTATTTAGTAGCTTCTTCTTGCAAAGTAAAAAATTCCTTCAGGAATTCATCTAACAACTTCTGAACTGTAGCAGTTTGAATTCATCCTATCAGATGTCACAAAATTGGTGCCAGCTTTAATACATTCACTTATAAACTGCAATGGAATGGTGCCTCTGCTACTTAAAGTTGGTATATATAGTGGGAATAAAAATTKCCAAGGACTAGGACTGCTGAATATTAAAATTATGACGTTTATACATTTTCTGTGTGGCTGGGGTGATAGCTGAGTAGGGCATAGCTGAGAATAGCTGTGACAGTTGACAAAAGTTATTCCTTCTGCAGTCTGCCCTGCCTCAGATGCATGATCTATCCAAGAACTTTGGCTTGCCTTTTTTTAACTATCCTGGGCTGTAGTTTTCAAACAGTCAAAACCTAAATAAGATCTGCAATAGTACTGCCCAGCTTTTTTTAGCTATGATCATATTTTTTTAATATTTCCCATAATACATAATGTCAAGTATATGAGCATGACAGGTGTAAATATGTAAATGMTTTACAAATATAGCATGTTAGTTTCATATTGGGGCTAAATTTARTTGCCACATATTGATATCTAACAGCTTCTCTGATATTGTGGAATGTCCAGAATTTCTGAAGAGGGTTGGCAGATGTGACATTTCRGTAACTCTCTCCAGGTATGCCTGAATGACAGCTGGAGCTCAACCAGGTACACTAGGACAGTTCAAATGCAGCTGTCTGCATACGGAAAGCTAAATTATAATTTCAACATTCAGCATGGGATTCCACTGTAATTCAAAATGCTTGTATGTGAGCTAGGTGAWAAAGTTCCCACTATAATTACAAAATCAAGGAATCATAACATATGCTGGGTTGTAAGGRACCCACAAGTATCACTGGGTCCAACTCCTGTCCCTGCACAGAACCATCCCCAAGAGTCACACCTTGTGCCTGAGAGCATTGTCCAAATGTTTCTTGAGCTCTGTCAGGCTGGTGCTGTGGCCAYGTCCCTGGGGAGCCTGTTCCCATGTGGATCTAGGACTGGATTTCATTAATTCTTCTCACAGTAGATAAGAGTGTGTAATATCAAAAGCGAGAAGTGGTACAAACATGATGCAAATAGTTTATTCKGAAATAGGTAAGCAAACTCTTCAGCTGAATCAAATTAAAACAGGATACTATTGTAGAGTAATATAAAAATATTATYGCGAAGGCATCAAAAGTTGAAGTTATTTCTTGTGCACTGAAGCATTCATAATTCTAGTATTTCATCTCCGAAGGGTATAAAGGTARATGGAATAAAAGTGAGGTATATATTCCTTATGTTCACTACAAATATTAGCAGTACAGAAGTGGGMATTGCTGTATTACTGTTTGTAACTGTCAATATTTATAACTCTGGACATGATCACAGAAGAAGATCACAATAAAGGCAGGAAATGAAGCTCAGATGGAAGCAAGATGGTAGTCTTCTGGAAGGTCATAGAGCTGTTCTTTTTTTCCCCATTAATTCATGCAAGTTGGTTTTTACTAGATTTAGTACTTGTAATGTGGTCATGCACTAYGTATATACCACATTGTAACTACCACGAGTTACAGAGTACACTGAAAAGCTGGTATGGAGGTAGTTCTTTATTCAGAAGGTGTTTTACCTTTAGCTATAGAAAAAACTTTTTCTTCCTTTTTGTTGAATAATGGTAAAGGCAATAGATAAAGCTAAGTCAGTATTTATATAACATTTGTTCATCCCCTAGATAGCTAGAGCAGGTCGTATCTTCTCTTTATTTAGTAGTCAATATTTTCACTATCCTTATAAAAGTCTAATTGCATTTGGATTTGTACTATTCTCCACTTTAAAATAATTTTCTTTAAAAGCATTTTTACCATYGTAAAAACTGGTGCCATTTTCACTTCAGATAAAGTGTTTCTGCTTTGTGACAACCAACAGGAATACTGACTCTAACTCACTTCAGTCAGTTAAAGTAAAATGAAACAGTGATTACCCTTGCATGATTGAAATGCTTAAAAGGAACAAGAGAAAAAAAAACTGCAAACAAACTCTAGGCCCTTTAAATTTATTTAACTTGGCATCTATTAAAGTATTTCATTTCCTTCCTGATTTTTTATTAAGGTACTAAGTAAATTCTAAATACAGCTTAAAAAGTGACATGTAGGGTATAAATACATGTTCTCTTCTGAAAGGATAAAAACCATATGTAAAGGATGAACAGAGGAATAAAATATGCCACAGGAAMTACTGAACACTGTATATTTATTTTGTACTATCATCTGGTGAGAACACAGTTGTAGCTTTAAAAGAAATGAAAAATKATTACAATCCTTCCAAGATTTTTTCCTTCTCAGCATAACAGATTCTGTGATTATGATTTTTTTTTTTTTTAATAGCTAAAAAAGCACCAAATTGAGCCAATAACTGGCAGGGATGAGGTAAAAATAAAAACACAATAGGCAGACAGTAAGACAAAAAAACAAAAAAAACAAAACAAACAAACAAAAAAAACCAACAAAAATAAACCAGACAAAAAAAATCCCAACAAAAAACCCCAAAAAACCCCACCAACAAAAAACCCTAGAAGATTCATATGGACTAGAAAATTAGAACTGTTTTCTTACAGTTTTGTCTTTGATTGGCTGCCCTGAGTGACTAAATGTAGATTTCACAGAAAACTTTCATTATCACTGGAACAATTATCACAGAACTCCTCTGCCAAAATAGTTATTTCTCTCCAATTTGTGAATCTTGAGACTTCTTTTCTTTGTAATCATGTCGTTGGTTACAGTATTGTACTGCCATAAGCCTCGTGCTGACCTCGTGAGGGCTCAGGCTGAGGCCTCGGGCTTGTTCTACCAGGGCTTTTCTTGCCTGCAGCTTGAGAAATTTCCACAGCAAACCATGCAGGGATAGGATCAGTTTAGTTCTCCAGATGGACAGTAATAAATTGGATTCATCTTACACTTTATTTTTTAAGTATTATTTTGGTAATATTCATTACACTATATAGTATATAGGGTTGTCATATTACCTTGATTCTTGATTGTTCTTGAACTCACAACCTACCCATTCTACCCAYCAATCTTGCAGGCTGAAGTAATCCCAGAAAAGGACTCACGAGCTGARGTCATAAATAAACTTAGGAAAAAAGTGCCTAATTAAAAAAGAACTTGGAAAAAAWMCCCAAATAAACAAAAAATTGAAAATAGTCAAAAAACCTCAAACATGACAAACAGTTGTATGCATGTTTTCAGAAGTCAAGAAATTCAGGAAAAGTATAGAGAAATCTGGAAAATATCAAGYTTAAATAGCTTATAAAGAAAATACGATCCAGTTAAATAGTTTCTAGATGTATAAATGAAAAGAGGATRGCAATAGCTCCTCAGAAAGGATGGGGTATGGTGAATGATAACCAGAAATAACTAAAGGTTTTCAGGAAGAATAAGAGTTATGGATGGACACCAATGGAACTAAGTACCTGGAAGCATAGCTTGCTATATATTATGAGGAAAGTATTAACACACATTGGGTAAGCAATAAACTGAGCCCCACATTAATAACTTGATTTTCAGAAATGAAGCAAACAATTTTAGAGAGAACATTCTGGTAGAGTATGCATGCAGTGGTCGGAAAAGACATTGCACTTTGTTCATGAAATAGGAGACTRCTGTCAGTAAGTATGATCATGTTAGGCCAACACTAACAATGTACTAAGCTTTAGAACTATTTGGAAGGAAAAATAAATATATATAAGTTTAATCAGTATTGCTCAAAATGGACCATCATGCAATTAATTTTAGTTATATATTGCTAAGCATTTCTGAGGGGAAAAAAAGAAAGGAATAACCAGATGGCAAATTATAGGTAAGAACTCTATACACAATCTACGAACTATGAAAACATTCTGAAAATATTTCATAACACATCTGAATATTAGCATAAATTTAGGCATGGATATAGTAATTTATTTCTTGGTATATCTACTTACCAATTTAATATATGTGGTAAAATAACCTATACCTAGCCATTCATAGCCAAATTCATAATTTTTTGGTTTGAAACWGAAGGTATGGTGCAGTCAATGTACTGTAAAATATCTGCAATAAAAAAAAGATGAGCGTGCATAAAGACACAAATCAAAGTAAGGTTATCCTCAGGATAGAAATGGCTCCACTCAGGATCTTTTCTCCTTTCACTCTTCGGGATTTATTATAATCATCCTGTATGGCAGCACCCAGCTGAGTTTCTATGCTGTACTTAAAGCTGACTTTCTGTTTCCACTATAACACTTTTCTTTTTTATTGATTTTAGTTTGACTGTTATATTCATCTTTTTCTAAAATTAGGYCCATATATTTTCAGCTTTATGGTGTTCATCCTACACCTCATCCTTCCCACACCTCTTTCTAAATCACTTCACTAGTGCTAGGAGTAAAATGGATGTTTATCATAAATTGGCTTAGCATTTACTGTTGTTGGAGTTGTACATGGAGAGAAAGGAGGTAGACTTTGCCAYATGATAGAGTTAAAAAGGCATACTAGAAAGTGTTTAAAAATGCAGTATTTTCAGTTTTCTTCATTTTGAGCTCAAGAATATAATTGGGTCAAAGCTGTCATATTCTTAACACAATTCTGTTTATATGAAGATTTATTTACTTCCTCTCTAGGAAAATCTAAAAGAATCAATTAAAGATATATTTTGATTAATTCCATTATGATTATTAAAAATGACAATAGAAATTAATAAAAGTATATATATAAGAAAATAATTATTCAATCGCTTGCCCAAGAAATAAGGCGCTTCAAATCTGAGCTTTTTATCAGTCCCTCACTCATTCCAGGAGTGTTTGCCTAAACATGAGGCTAAGTTACGTGCAAGAACTGAGTGCTTCYATTCTTGTTGTTCAAATTAAGCCCATCTCTAGCCAGAATTCCCAAATACTAGAAGTAAAGGGAGTCATATAAATGGAAAACTGATTTCAACGTATTAGTGGAAGTACAGGAACAGATAGGTTCTGATTGAAAGAACTGTCAAGAATAAAGGTAAAATAATAACCCGATATGGCAACAACAAGGCCCAAAATAAAATTTTATTTATAAAATTGAATAGAAGTCCTATTTAATATAGAKAGAGAACTAAACACCTTGAACACATGCCTTCCTGGTTTATTCTGGAGATTTCTCAAGATTGTACCTGAAGGATTATGCCTAAAACCAAAGTCTCAGGTTCGCAGTAAGAGATTTTGTGAGAAATCTAGAGCTATTCAAAGTTATAAGGAGTTTAAGTCCACCAGGAGATCTASACAGGCCGCTTGCAGCTCATGATTCAGGAGCCCTAAAGTGCTGTATTGTTACAATTCTACTCCATTTGGGTCGTTAAACGCCTATTCTGGGTTGCCAGACAACTAAATTTCTGAGGTGGGTGACAATCAGGACTGACTCCTGACTGGTTTATCTCCATCTCTCCAGGATTTTTAGGTATCCTAATTAAAAACACTCTGAACATACCTTTGTTTATAGTGTTGTTTAACACCAGCTGGCAACTAAGCATCGCACAGCTGTTCCCTCACTCCCCTTCCCCAATTGGAAGAGTAAAATCAAGAAAACTTGGAATTTGGGATAAGGAAAATTTAATAGTACTAATACTACTAATAATTTAAAATATAAATAACAAAGAGAGGGAAATAAAGCCCCAGAAAGAGCAGCAGTGCAAATAAAAATAGCTGCTTACCACCAGCTGATGACTGATAGTGATACTCAACCAGTTCATGAGTAGCAAGCCCCTGGACAACTTTTCTCCCAAATTTACTTGCTGACCAAGATGTCATATGGTATGGAATATTCCTTTGGTAATTTGTTCCATCTGTGTTCCCTTCCAACTCCTTGTACACCCCCAGCCTGCTTTCTGGTGGGATGAGGATAGAAGCAGAAAAGGCCCTAAGGCTGTGTAAGGGYTGTCCAGCAATAAGTAAAACRTTCCTATGTTATCAACACTGTTTCYAGCACTAATATAAAACATAGCTCAATACTGGCTGTGGGAAAGAAAATCAACTCAATCCCTGGCAAAACAGCAGTTTAAAAGATTCACATGCAAGGTGACACAGTGAAAGACACACTACGAAAATAAAACACTGGATTTTGAGTGACATATTTTGTGATACCAGTGAGGCTTACCTTTTATTTTGGAAGTTTGCTCATCTATATGCCTCCTTTATTTCAATTATAGTTTCCATGTGTATACCAGTAAATTTAATTAAGGTTTATGTTGCCAGATATGTTGTTCTGCTTAATTTGGGGATTTCAGGGATTTTTTTCTTTTTACAAATTTTAATAGTATTACACTTAAAAAGCAATAACATGTTGAAGCAATAATGTTCTGATATAATGAATATTSTCAAGTGCCTCACAACTAAACATATCAGACACCTGTTGTGTATTTTTGCCTACGCTTTCCCTGCATTATCTTAATCTTTAGAGACACTGTTTMTGGCTAAACATCCTTTAGCATAATGCTTAGACAATTTGTTGCAATCTATRTATATCTATGCATTAGGTCTTTTAGATTAAGAAGATCGTGACTGAGCAGCAAACATGTTAAAAAAAAAAAAAAAAGGAAAAAAACTCATTAGAGACTGGGCAGGGAAATGAGCCCATGAAAGTCAGGGAATATGTAGTGTGTGACTGATCAGAGTTGTTGAAATGAAGGCTGATTTTATCCCAACACAGAARGCATCAGCAGGTGAGCTTTGTTTTAGATAAAAAAGCTATGTCATTTGAGCCAGGTTACACATTTCTTTTTATGTTTATTAAGAATGGGAATGTATCCYTGAGTTGACTAGCAATGTGGAGAGAGTACACATGGTATAACGTGTACACATAGTATTATATGGCCTAACACTGAGTATAAAACCTGAAAAACTGTCAAAAGAGTTTTGAAGACATCAAGGAGTTTGAGATGATGTCAACTAATATTTTTTCTTCMTAGCTAATAGGGAAACACAGTGTTGTGATGGTAAGTATATTATAGAGACTGGTAACTGGGATGACATGGGTTCTGTGATTGAACTGTGTATTGCCATCACTATGCTTTGCTAAGTGTATCCTATAATTTTGCTGTGTTTCCAGTATTTTTTTCTATCATTCTGATAAATCAGAAACATTGTGTGACATCAACTATCTTCAAATAAGTAAATTTTATGTTATACATTGCACCCTCCACACATGGAATATCTAAAAGATTTTCTGGTCAGAGGCTATTGGACTGTGACAAAGATCTAGAAACTTCTTGTGTCATTATCCAACTGAATATTTTATGTTATATAATAATAAAACTCAGATTATTGCATTATTCTCTAACTTCAATTGCCTTTTTCCTCACTGCCTCAATTTTTTTTTTTTTTTTTTTTTAATCTTCTGACACTGTATGTTGCAAACAGAGGCGAGTACTTCTGTTAATTCTAGCTCTGGTTTGGCCTGAACTCAATTCTCGGTGGGGTCAGATATTAGCAACTTCAGAGAATCAATCTCTTATCAGAGTTATTTCTAACATTTAAACTACTTCTTAGAGGTGATAGGTGGCAGTATGAAAAAGCCAAAGTTAATGTACAAGGCTGTAAAATTTCAGATGAGTCAAAAGGCCTTTCCTAGAAATATTAAATGATTTAAATAAAGAGTTTGGCTAAAGTAAGGTTTCCTGCTTTAGTCTTTKGATTTCCTTTGCCTCAGCTCTTTTTTAGACATCACCATGCTATTGAAGACTTCCTCCCAAAGCTCCAKGAATGTTTYMTTCTTATMACAGTTTCCCTACACTGCCACTTCTTATTTTTTGTTTATTGTTATTGTGTTTCTTTCCTCAATTATTATTCAGAGTCTCCATGAATGGTTGAGATTTTCGTCTTCCTAACATTACTACAACCTACCTAACTACCAGTTTAATTAAGTAAATTTTATGTGCTTCTCCGAGAAAAAGAATCAACCTTTACTGATTTGTGCTATAAGCTAACATTCTAAAACATTAGAATAAAAGTCCTAGAATAATATTGCTAATTATTATCCTATTTTATTATCAGAAAACTTAGAATTATAAAACAACACAGTATACGCATKTTTAAGATATCAAAATGACCAGCCAATCTGCATGTCTCTATTTCATAATCAAGTTTAAGCATTTTAAAAGGAACTGATTTTGAAAATCCTTAAAAAGAACTTTTCAAAAATCCTTTCAGCTGTATAAATTTCATTAGGAATTAAAAATAGACACTCCATAATATTAGTTAAATATGTTGTCCCATTTATTTAAAGGGCATGTTACATTGGGAAATATGTACTTAGACTTGCAGAGGTTTTAAATGATGTTTAACAAGTCAGTTCAAGATGAGAACAAAAAACAATATTAAAATTTTTCAGCTAGTTGGTCTTTTCCTTCCAGCTTCACATTTGAAAAGAACATGACAACAGTTGAAGGAGACAGGTATATTTTSGTGGCTTATGACTTGGAGATTTGGTGATGAACATTCTCATATGAGGAATTTTATTTACTTGAAAAATACAACCCATAACCTTGGCACTTTTAGTACCTTAGCTATTGAGCAAGAACTTTTGGAAGGAATGCATGTATTCGTGAAAATTTCTTAAGTCTTCTTTCTTTTATATTTACGCTTTATCCACACCTCTGGTACCATCATCTTTATCCCCACATATATGTTTACTTTATTTTGCACTATTACTTTAAATTTCTTCTATCCAGTAAATAAATAAATAGGCAAGTATCTAAGTTACCTACAGATAAATATTATTAACAGCTCAAAAACTTTTTTTTTGAGATAAAGTATGAGTACTCAAGTTCTGATATATCTTAATTTCGTTTGAAATTAAATTTTCAAACATCTGTGCTGCCTTTTTGTGCCTTAGCGACAAGYACTAGGTTGAACACCTGGAAATTATTTTTTCATTTTCATGTGGTAAGTACTAAAAACTAGGTCACTTGGAATACCTATTCATGATATGCACTCAAGCAGCTTGAGAAATGAAGGGAACATAGAACACCTATTTCACAACTGCTACACATAAATTTTTATCTTCATGCTGAATAAAAATGAGGAGTTTAAAACCTAATTTTATACGGGGGTTTCAAACTTTGAATGCTTGTCAAACTCTGGCAAAATCAGAAACTTTCATTCCAAAATGTCTTTACTCAAGTTGCTACCTCTACTTTTCAAAATTTATGTGGCCCAGGGAAGACTAGATTGTGTATCCCCTTGCAAAATTTTGACTTGAACTCTGCAACTTTTCAGCTGAATCCTATAGAGTTGATATCAGTAATAACAATCTGCAGTGGGGTGAAGCCTGCCTGAAAGCACTACAACATCAGTAGATTATGCTGGTATGTAACAAGAAAACAAAGAAAATAACAGTAACTTAATTGAGGTGAGGCTTTCCCAAAAGCTATAGATTATGTSTGCCCTGTTCTAATGTTTTTTTATATATAAAGTGTATATAGAAATAATATTTATGTCTAATATATATTATAGATTGATAATATATATTGCTCATCTATATATAGCAGGGTTGGAGGAAGAGACAAAAACAGACCCAAAAATAAACCTATAGATGAATCATTAACAACTCCACATCTGTACACCATACTKGGGGTGGGGGACAGAAGCTGATAGCAACTTGTGTAACAATTGACTTTTGATATTGGGTAAGTCACAGAAATTTGTCTGGGGTGATGTGACCAGCAAGGCTATTGTCAGCTTTTGAGACATTAGAAAGTAAAAAACAATGAAAAACAGCGSTCTTGGACATAGAGCACATCCACAGATATCCAACCATTTGCTGAAGGCAGAGAATCTTCTAACTACTCTTAAAGTGTCACCAGATAAAGACATCCCTAGTATGCCTAAAAAARTTGTTATATGAAGCATACACCTGAAAGATCCTTGTGTCTATCTATTACAAATTTTGGTGACAGTTTTACCTTTCTTTATGTACTTCATGGTTAGAGAGTGCCACCACAAAACCAAGGCTCTTACCACAACTCTTTGCAGATAAAGGTGATTAAATCCATTTTTCTGGGATGCAAGGCAGTACCCAAACACACATTTATGGGGAAAAAAAAATTAAATGCATTTAGAATAATGCTGCTCCTTCTTGTTCAAGCAGGGCTACTCTACATAATGTAACATAGAATTCAGTATGCCAAAGGAGAATGAGTACTGGCTGTACTGAGGATCAGAAGTATCAAATTACTTAACAGCTAGTTATTTAGGAGAAGAGAGGACTGAGTTGGCCTTTGAGATTTTTTTTGTAYTATTCATGTTTAAATCCCTAAATTTTAGAGGAAAAGTCAAACTACTATTTCAGAAAAGTATATTCCTTTTGTGTGTGAGTATTGATCCAGTTTCAGAGTCGTCTATTTTTGAAATTTCAACTGAATATTAACTCTTTAACTTTAGTCTTTCTCACAAGGCAGTTAGGAATTTGGAATTTAGTTTCTGTTCTTGTAGAGGTTAAGTTTGACTTACATTAACCTCTGTATTCATGTGAGGTATTCTAACTACAGGGTGTATTTAGGATAATAACTCAGGAATTTCTCAAAAGAAGTGAATATTTTCAAAAAATATTTACTGATACTTGGCTCTTCTAGGAAGAAGACACTTGAAGTCCTGATTCAGGCATTGAGACCTTGAAAAAACCAATAATGGAGTTTAATATCTTTTTCCCTATCAAGTACAGATGGTGAATTTTATAGATCATCTTTTCAAGGCAGCTATTTCTTTCAGTGCATAGTAAACTGATTCCATTCCCTGAATCACATGTTCCAAATTGTGTGTTTGGGTTTAGTAACTTCACTCATAACTTCAAGGCGTCTAGTTTTGGTTATAACATCTGGGTTTTTCAATGGATTTTAATAGTTATATGTTGAAAAATTATGAATGAGCTATGCAATAAAACATGATATAATGAAAAGTTCTCTGTCTCAAAAATTTCMGCAGAAAAAGAAAGCACAATTGAGAATAAATCTACAGGGAATAATGGAAATTCAGTTGTGGTTGGCTAATAAGTGCTTTCTCCATTACAGTTTAACAAATGTTTAATTAATTAAATGTTCTTGCATACAGATATCAAATTACATGTTAGAATTTAGAGATATCTTAGTTTAACCAAACTGTATCAAAAAACCCAGTTTCGAATAATAGCAGTAATTTTCATCTCATTGGTGAGCACTGTGCTTTCAGAACTGCTGTGCTTCTATAGTAATCTACTGCAGAGAGAGACTGAAGTAAACCAAAGAGGGATATAATTAGAATTAGTAATTCATTCCAGTGTATAGAAATGATATTTTAATTATTCTGGACATTTTCAATATTGTATCCATTTCCCACATCTCTCTGTGAGAATCTGAAACACCCRGATTCAATATCCTCAGCAGACAGCCTGCATAATCTCCTACAGCTATAGAAACCAAGTTAACTCTCTTAACTGCACTTGAAATTCCACTTTATTTCCGGATGATAGAGAATAATTTAGATTTCATAGTAATTTAGATTTCRTATCTTTTGTTATGTGCAGATTTACTTTGTCTGGTCTGAGGTCCAACCATCTGGTGGTCTCCTGAGAAAGCTCAGACCATGTGTACACAGGATAAAAAAACATGATAAAGGCTACTGTTCTAGTCCTGTGGATTATTTGGCTGCTGATATAGAAAAGGAGTTTTTTTAACACAGGAATCTGTTTGTCCTAGAAACTTGGCTTCTCTTTGACCAAGGTGACAAAAGGTGATACTTTTCAGCTGCCTGCAARCTATGTGTGCAGTAGTGGAGACAATTCCTAAAATTACAGTGGATTTGTTGGTTTTATTTAGAGAATCTGGAATATCAATCAAGAAGAAGGGTTATAATTGTTTCATTGGGCTAGATACAATAACTAACTTATGCACCTAATTAGAGATTTAGGCACTAACTAAATCTATCAGAAAATAATCAGAATCTTCAAGCCTAGATCTGAAGTTATGAACTGCCCAGGAAAAAGCCTGGTGGGAATAAGTCTGATTTAGCCTGCAAAAGGCATAATGACAGTAACTGCACCTCCTCTTTCCCAACTCTACACACACACACACACACACACACACACACACACACA
>QVAJ01000110.1:2380898-2466366 GCA_003546035.1 Mixornis gularis | reverse complement strand
GGAGAAGGGTTGTTTTGCTTAGTCATGCTTAGGCAAAGGGTTATTTTTGCTTAGTCATCATGATTAGGCCCTTAGGCCACTGACCGCCAGGGAAGCCTGGCTACAACATGCTATGACAATAAGGAGTAGCACATTAGAAATGCAACACTGTACCCATGTTACAGAATAGCTGAGAGCCCTGGAGCAAATTTCATTATTCAACAAAGAAAGGATTTAATTATTCAACCATTTTCAGTATAATGCCATGAATGGGTGATTTAGATTGCTTGAAGRACCACTGTCAAAGGTATTAGCAAAAGTTGTGTTATGATGATGTAAAAACATATTTTAGGAAGGTTTGATGGCAAGGTTCACTCTATTACAGCACAATCATTTGAACAATGATTTAAAGTTATCAAGGCACAAATTGGTCAACACACTACAAGGTTATCTGTCATATTGGTTGTTTTACCAAAGGTCTGACATTGGTATCCCAGCTCAAGAGGAGATCACAGCCATGCACCCAACACTGCCTCACAGTGAGAGATTGAAAAAGGCTTAGTCAGGTTGTCATATTTATGAGGTAAAGAGGTTGACTCAGTGTAAACTGCATGTGATAGGAAAAGTAGACACGTGACCACTTGTATCCACAACTTCCTTTGTTCCTAAATAAATGAGTCTTAGGAAAGCCACATGCTATTCATGTGCTAATGACATTTTTCAAGCTCATACACATCTATCCTCACTGTATCTCTCCTGTCCTTTGTGGTTTTTTCAGAGGAGGGATTGAAACTAGAGGTTTTTTTGGTCTGACTATGGCTCAGGYCTTTACCTCCTTTGGAGCCTATGCCAAATTACTGCTGGTTTGGTTAAGGAGATGAGTGCATCTGTCACAGACAGCAATGCAATCAATTGAACCATGCAACAAATAGGAACTGATTCTACAAATTATGGAAGTACAAAAAGGATCAGTGTGTTGTTCAGCTAATTGAATTACCACTTGACATTAAAATTAAAGGRCATAGTTAATTTCCATCTGACCCATGCCATTGGAAAAATTAAAAGAACAACTCCAAAAACTCCCCATTAATTTAGATTTGATTTTACTGCAAGTGTGTGGTTTATCCAAAAAGGAACATTTAGGACATTAGAGGATTCAATCATATTCTTTATGATTAATTTTAAACTTTATCTCTGTCAGGTACTCYGAGAAGCTTTTAAAAAGAGACTTAGTTTCTCCCATTTATAAGCAGAAATGAGAGGAAGAAGCCCATCTGTACTGCTCTCTCCTGCCATATCTTTTCAGATGTTCTGTGCCGTATTATCCATCCATACCACTAAAAGAATATCAACAAGATKAATAAAATAACATTTGAAATGACATTTTTAATTTTCAAAATGAAACTGCAAGTGTTTAAAACTCAGAAGTTTCCAATATATTTCATGATAACTTTTTGAACAAGTGCATGATTTTACAGAGAAAAAAACCCCAAATCTCAATTTCATTGAATTAACTTTGACTGGTAAAACAGTTTATTTGAAATTTATYGCAATAAACTGTTATATGCATACCTATGACCAGGTTATAACTCACATTCACATCTGACAATACACTTCCTAGATTTGCCAGTTGTCTGGTATGAAGCATGTTATTGGGTGTCTGCATGAGTAATTCAGTGTACAAATATTCTTTTTCAGTGCAAATTCACACTCAATCTGTAATCAGTGTCCTGAAGAACACAGTTGGGAACTGTCCTGATGATGCATACARAACAGTTTTGCTCCCAGTTGATGCAGTAATGAGTCTGGACACCTGGGCACCACCTACAATGGCAATTTCTGTGAAGACAGGAGGTCCTCCAGGTCTTCCACCTCAATGCTTGCTTGATGAAAGGGGACACCACTCATATAGGTACATGTTAGACTGGCTGTGGTATTTTCAAGGTTTACTTAACTAGAAACTACTTCTTGATTTTGTATCCTCATATCACTGCACTAATGTCTGTCTCAGTGGCATCTACTAAGGGCCAGTTTTCTGTGTCTCTCCATGGTTCTGTTGGCTTCTGATTTATCTGTACATTTATTGTAGGCCTGGATATGGCCAGAGATCACTGTTGCACAGTAAAAGCACAGTTAACATATTTTTCTCCTCTCTTTTTCGGTCCATTTATTATAGAAAATTCCTGAATGACAAATGTTCTAAACAGCTGGATTTATGTCAGTATACACCATAAGCCTCTGTTGCTAAGATTACGTGGTATTTGGGGCTTGGAGATAAGGTGGTAACATTCACCTACCTGT
Organism: Mixornis gularis; assembly: GCA_003546035.1. Classification (NCBI taxonomy): domain Eukaryota; kingdom Metazoa; phylum Chordata; class Aves; order Passeriformes; family Timaliidae; genus Mixornis; species Mixornis gularis. The sequence goes on along the minus strand of QVAJ01000110.1, from coordinate 2,464,086 downwards.
TGGGGTGCATGCCCTGCTGGTGTTCGGCATGCTCCAACAATACCGAGATGGGCTCTTGGCTCTGCAGACTTTCTGACTCTCTGCWGCTATGTTCGTGGTGAATGAAAGAGGGATCCCTCGGAGGTATCAAAGGTTTATTGGGARACAGGGGCACCCCCTCMCCCTAGGTTAGGAACCTCAGGARAGACCCYGTCCCTGGGTTCGAGGGGGGTTTTCAGGGCTAGCTGGAGGGGGTGGATACAAGCTTTAAACCGATAACAAAGTATACATACCGACTGAGTTACACAGCTCATAATAAATCAGAGAAAGACATTAAGGTGGTCTGAAGGCCCCTGCCACTAGGCAGATTCCTTCGAAGGTTCTGTCCTTGAGAGATAAGACTTTTACTAACAGACAGGGAAAATTATGGTGAAAGGACCAATTGGAAACAGTCTCTGGGCAGAGGGAATGGATACAGAACAGAACACATACCAGCTTCTGATAAGAAAACATTCCAAAAAGACAGGAGGCCCATCTCGGGCACATAGAACTAAACTAAACTTACAAAAAGACTTTTAAACAAATCCTGCAACCCCACACCTACCCTTTCCATAAATTTGAGTACAAGTTAATTGTCATGGCACTGGATGATTTTATGTGAATCCTCCAGGAGAAAATATAGTTTATGTCACCCTGTGGGATGCAMCTGTCTTCAGCAGACATTGTCAGGATACATCTGAGACTGATGGCTCCATGAGGTTGAGAACTGGGAGTGCTGGGGGCTCCCCAGGGGTCTGTTAGTGCAGAGTTAGGCAGCCAGGACTCATTCTATCCCTCCAGCAAGGAGTGGGGCAACCAGATAGCGACAGCACTGAGTCTCTCCCAGCGCTATCATCATGTATATGCCTGGGGATAGGAATGGCTCAAGGATGGGTCAGGACATGAGACCACAGGTGGGGTTCAGGACCCTGCTCAGTGAGCAAGCCCAGAGTTAGACACAGTCCCATAATGTCTGGGCAAGGCCATGGGGAACAGGATGGGCCAAAGCCATGCAAGGATGTCAGCCCACAGGCCAGGGTCAATATCAGGCAGAGCTCACTTACTTCTAAGCTGCATGATTTAAGACATTTACAGATGAAGCTGAATAGATAGCTGCTCTTACACGTACTAATTCTTGGATCTTAACCTTTTCCACAAAMTTTGATTGCCATGTGGAATATTCACAGGTTTTTGAATAATAGTCACTGATTGTGAAAACATAATTTACCATCAGTAGGTATCCATATACATCCTAAAATTAGTATCTATATAGTTTATTTTTAACTTCAATTTGCTATGTAGTGTCCATCTTCTTCAAATAAATCACATTTTCTGTACTGTCAGTAAGAGATCATGGTCACTGTCACTTACACTTACACTTGTCATGTCTGTGTGAATCTCTGCTTCAATCAACTCTGTAGACTATAAGCATCTGGCAAGCAGCAGAGCAGGTTGTGTCTTTCCACCAGCTGCTGGAAACATCCAGGCTTCTGAAATTTTCTTTAGTAGAATGGGGTTTGGGTTTTTTTTGCTTTTTAAGCTACTTTAGTCCCAGGTTATCTTATATTTTCATAAATCAGTTTTTGTTAGGATAGCTGGGTTTGAAGAAGAACTGAAATCAAGCAGGTCACTGATCAGTTGTTTGTAAGTTGCAGCTTGGTTGCAGATACAGCTGCTGTCTTCTGCAAGGTATATTTGCTAACTGTGGGATTGGATTGTGGCAAAGYGGCAAACATGCTTAGTATTTGAAATATTTCTATCCTCAAGCTATGAATATGTTTTATTTTTTTCAGAACCCTGGAAACTATGTCCATTTACTGAGTATTTTTTAATCTGACATTAATGTTCTTTTTCAACATTTGCGAGACATTGGACACAGCTTGACCAGTTTTGTGTTGACATCTTTTTCTGTGTTACTTTCAGTTTACATATGCATTCTATAGTACTTGCTGTTTTCATGCTTTTCCAGGATAGTTCATTGGTTTGGACATGCCTTTTTTTGGTACAAGAGAAGTAAATCACAGGCACCTCAAATTAATACACTAGAATATTTTCAGTATTATACGTGTTACATTTGGTTGTGAACACTAACATAAGTGTCTGTTTTTACTTCTCTTCTAGTGTCTTTCATGCCATTTATAATAACATGCCCCAAAAACTCCCAAAAATTTTATGTCTGTAGTGTCTTTCTTGCATAAATTATAGAACTTATTGAAATGCTTTCACCAATGATTTCAGTGTCTGAAGGATGATTTTTTTAGTAGGTGTCCCATGGAATTGTAGGAGTTCCTCTATATCAGTCTCAAATCTCACAGCCTACAAGAAACTACATAAAGTTACTTTTCTTTCTCTGACATATACTCTGAAACTGGGATGCAGGACTTGACTCTGATAGTCCTTTGAATATAAAGAATATCCAATTATGAAACCTTTATGAATCTGGAATATAAGTGCTTCCACATTTCTAACTTTAAGAAGCTGTCAACTCTCCCTGGAAATTCAGCTTTGTTCTCTTCCTTTTTGCCATTTTCCTCTTTCTTTCCCCCCCTCCTTTTCTTTGTGTAAATAGCAATAAAGTTTTACCTTTTTTCTCCATACATTGGTTCTGTAACTTAATTTTTCCTGATARTGCTTCAAAGCTTAATCAAGTCTTTTTTGTTTGTGAGGTTTTTTTAACTCTAATGCAACGTTTGACAACATTCTTTTTTTCTGTTTGTAAGAGGTGCTTTGTTTGCCTAGTATATTCTCTTGCACARGCATTACCTACACTGACAATTCCTATTATACTTTAAATAATGTTTACTGAGTAATAAGATAAAAGTTTCCTGGGTCCTAAAATCAAACAGGTTCTTTATTAATTGTAGTCATTATGCATATTACACAACCCCTGACTATTTCAGCCCACATAGAAACTTCCTAACTTGCCGTTGCCCACAACAAATCTCTCTTTTTTGTGGCCTACATGTTTCTTCCAGTTTCCAGATATTGTTTCAGATGAACCTTTAAACAACCTGCCCTGAGCTTCTTAAATCACTGAGGCACTAAATTGTTATTCAGTAAACGTGTGTCTCAGCATCTCACCTACTCCGAATGATCTTTCTCACCTCTTCCTTATGATCAGTTCTCAGTTTCTACACATTCTTATCAGGACTGGAGGCTGAGCCCTTGTGAAACAACACAGGTTGTCTAGTTCAAAGTTCTCACTGRGAGCAGTTTCCCCATTGGGTGACTACAGGATATGTAGTAAAAAGGTCACAGGAGATAATTCTTTGTAGGAAGCTGCTTAGCCTGATTACAYTCAACATAATTTAGATCTGGAATAAGAAACTGGTGAAAATTAGGACAATAAAAATGATATATCAGGCTTCTGTCRTGAATGTTTGCTACTTCCTGACCCCTTTTTGGTCTCTTGAACTGCACAGTTTCTGATCTGGATGGTAATTACAGTATCTCACTATATAATATCTCTTGCAAATGTCATTATTCTTCAGCAGTTAGACRTGTTAGGAAAGAGATACAATTTTCTGAGCTGCTGACCACTACTGAACCACAATTCACTGTGACTATAAAAGCAATGGCAATCCATCTTTTAAATGTTATAGAAGYTTTTCCTTTTGATTATGGTTAAAGAAATAAGAAAGTCAAATTTTATTTTCTCTAAAAACATGTAGAGATGAGTTTGAGAAACTATGATGCACATGTGAATTTAGTCTTAAAGCAGTAGGAAGACTGTAAAGCACTTGTCAGAGCAGAAGCCAAGTACTCAGCATGGTTCAAATGGATGCCTCAAGGCTGCACCAAACCCAAGTTCATTGAAATCTGATCTTCAAAACTAAAACATACTTGTGAGTCTTCTCACACTTTTCACCTTTGGAATGAGGAATCAGCCACAAAGTGTTTGGAAAGCTATAAAACTTTCTAGGGTGCTTTGAAATCTTGGATGTAGGTGCATGCACACTGCTTTCCCATTTGCTAAATGTTTACCAGGAAAACTCTAACTCAATTCAACCTGTGGACACCCACATATTAGTCGAAGGCAGAGAGTGCATGGTTGAAGACCGTGCTACTGGAGACTGAGTCCTGTCTCCTCTTCTTTTGTGTTTTAGCATTTTGTTGTGGTAGGTTTAGAAAATTATTTTGRTGATATTACAGACTGTTGCCATGACATCCTTAATATGTGCACTGCAGAGGAATTAGCAAAAAATAACATCCCCGAAACTACTGTTATTGCAATGTAGTAATCATCCCATTGCTCTTACTCCAAAGCATGATAGAAATGTGGGCAGGCTCTTCAATTCTTTCATTCTACACTCCAGACCCATATTATGTTTTATATTGTGTGTTTGTCATTTCTAATTTGCCTCTGTACTAATTGCACAGCTGAGCCTCCACTCCCTGTACATTTTTGAACATCAATGTATTTTATACTTTATGCTGCTACTGACTACAGCTCACATCCCTTTTCCCTCCCAGCTGTGTATTCAGTGCTCAAAGAGCTTTTCRCTATGCTTTACTTGAGCAGAGGAATAATAGACAACATTTTTCAACATTTTCTCAAATTCTTACTRCTTGTTGACGACTGCCTGTAGTTTTTGCATGTTGTTGTTAATCTCTTATTAAAAAAGCCTTTATCACATAGAAATTGAAAGTGAAAAACCCCAAACACACAACTCTGAAATGCTTAGTGATTCAGACATGTGAGGAGGTGGTAATAAACACCTGAYATTCTCTGTAGTTATCTCCTGCACATTATTGTATGGCATGTTTTTCCACTATGTTTTATGATATTTATCCACAGTTGTCAGTGCAGCTGTGGCAATSTTCAGTTCTGTGGCTGAGTGCTAGATAAAGATGTACATGTGGRTTTCCAAAGCCAGGAAAAAAACAAGGAAGAACAGAGAGCTCTGCAAGGAACTGGCACTTGAACTGGCAGCTTTCTGAGCAAGGCTGACCCAGCTTGGTTTTTGCCAGTCAGAGAGTTGAAGTAGTTACTGAATACTGAAAAGGTTATGAGTTCTTTCACCGCTTCTGTCTTTACCACCACTGTTGGGCCCCAGACCTTGGGAACAAAAATCCAGGTTGCTGCAAACACAGACCCACTATCAGTGGGTATGTGAACTACTACAGGAGCCTGATCCCTGCAAATCAATGGGCCCTGACAATATGCATCCAAGGGAGCTATTAAAAGAGTCAACTGACATTGTTGCGAGGCCATTCTCCATAATCTTTGAATAGTCATTGCAAGAAGGCTAATGTCACCCTCATCTAAGAARGGTTTAAAGGAAGTTTCAGGAAATTTTAAGCTCAGCAGTCATACTTTAGTCCCTGGGAAAGTTATGGAGTGAATCTACCGAGGGGTTATCACAAGTCTAACAAAGCATGTGTTTGAGAAAAACCAGCATGGATTCATCAAGGGTAATTTTTTTTTGACAAATCTGATAGCCTTCTGTGACAAATTAACCTGCTTAGTTGATGTGGTGTGAGCACAGGTCATTGTGTCCAAGGCTTCTGGTGTGGTCTCCAACAGACTCCCTGGAGAACTTGATGATAGGCAAGTGTATCAAGAACTATCTGAAAAACATAGACAAGAGAAACATGAAATTTTTCTGTTCAACAGACCATTCTTACTTTTTGTTGTTGTTGTTGTTGTTGTTTGTTTGTTTTTCCTAATTTTAAAAATATTCCTGTATTTTCATAATCCAAAGGACACACATGCCTCCTTCAAAATATCTAATATATGCTGGTTATTAAAGAATGATAAATACAGGTGGAAGTTTCTGTTTGGTACTTGGATATGAYGAAACTGATGAAAGTGCACCTCCTATTTGCCGTATATTTTCTGTCTTCGGTTTAGTGTAGAACTAGATGGAATTATGCATGTCTTTATTGATGACACTGTTTCACTAGTATGAATAATTAAATACCCAATACTTGCAAAAGAACAGATTCAATAGCCTGCAAGTTGGAACAGTTAAGGAAAATTGAGGTTAACATCATTGTTTCAAGAAAAAATGCCATCATTCGCTGGAGAAAAACAGCTTAAATGCAAGAGGGTGAAATTAATCATTTAGAGCTGTCTCATGTTTATTGATTATTAGAGACTAAGCCAGAATAACATAAACTGTAAGATAAGAACTTGTGCTTTCTATATCCTTTATGAGTATATAGACATTTGAATGTTTCCAGAAAGAATGAGGGCATATTCCTCTGGGCTTTTTATTATAAATTATATTTTAGTGTTGAGAAAAAAAATCCTAATTAAAATAATATTGAAACCAGATACTGCAGAGTATCTTAGTAAAAAGTTTAGGAGRCTATCATCTTAAATTCAATATCACTGCAAATGTTGGGTTATTATGATAATATTTCATGTCAATATCTGAGTCCCTTCTCCCACTTGTAAACTTTTTTTGAGGATATCAAGGTAACAGATTACAAATAATTTTATCTTCACACAATCATCTGAAAAATAAAAAAGAAAAAAGGACATAATGGAATAATGACAACTGAGCATAGTCTGTTATTCCAAAGTTTTGATATGAGGTTTTTCTGTTTAGTTGTTTGGTTAATTGGTTGGGTTTTGGTGGGTTTGGGTGGTGGTTTGTCTGAGGGGGACAGCTGATGGTTTGTGCTTGTTTGTGGATTTTTATTCCRAAGAGAACACTAACACAATTTGAGAGATGGCTTGCACTTCCAGGGGAGAAAAAACTGTCTTCTAGTGAACACTGACAGATAAAGAAACTTTCTGGCACAAGGGCTTTGGGAGAGCATCCTAATTTCCAGAGTTCTTGAAACAGTGCTGACATGTTCTCGTGGAACTTTTGAGTTAGAATAATTTTATAATTTATAATTTCATTTATAAAAGAGTACCTGGGATGTTCTGAACTTTATTAACAAGGAGTTCAGGCACAGAAAATTTATTTGCCAGCAGTGATAGTTTTTTTACTTAAAAGTAGTTTGAAGAAAAAAAATTGAGAGAAATTGTGTGTACTATTAGTCTGTAATGAGAATGYTAAAAGTGAAGACAGGAGCACATAAGAAAACATTTTCTTTAGGAAGCAYCAAGGCCAGTTCTGTGTTAGGATCTGGTTATTAAAATTAACAGAGAGATGCCCGAATTAAGGTGCAAACWAGACTATAYGCCAAAGTCAATAGTATGGATTATATATTTAACAGTAARTGTGAGCAGGGGAGAGAGARAGAGAGAGAGAGAGGTGGTGGGAGAGAAAGAAAGTGGCAGAAACACAGATTAAGAGGAAAATATTACCACCATATGAATCCTTTTGGTGTCCCACTGATTTTCTTCTGATCTTCTCAGGGTTGAGGGCCCCTTGAAAGAGATTAATACACAATTGGGCTGGTGGGAGTACCCAGGTACCTCCCYTGTAGGGGACAAGTTTGACACTGTCTCTCRCAGCAGACTCTGGATCCATTGCATCGCTTTGTGTCACRTGCAGGGCTGGTGCAGCCTCAGGAATCTGTCGGGGGGGAGGGCRCACTTTGGGGGTCTTTGATGGTTTATGAGACTTCTCAGCTGCCTCTCAGGCRAATGTCCTGTGTGTGTAGCCCTCTCAGGGTAGGGGGTTTTGCAGCTGAGCCAGTTTGTGTAAGGGAGGATGGRTGTTAACTCCCTCTGACCAGMGGTTACACCACACACCCAAAACTCTCCTCCTCCTCCCTCTTTGGTTGGGGGGATGTGTGCAAACCTGGCCTCAGCAGACGAGCCTGTGGGCTACAGCCTTCCCCATCCTGAACCCAGCCAGAGCTGATTTTCAGGACAGCTGCTGGGTTTGGYTTYCCTGGTAGATRCAGTCATCWCCTCAGCCTTATTTACTTCCTAGACATCAGATAATTGAACAATAGTGTAATTTTTATCTGATATCAAGTTCCCTTAGGAGGYTTAACTCACAGTCCAAAGTTYCAGGCTGGAGGAATATTCAGGGAGGGGTGGGCTTTGGGGGTTATAGTTTCTTTATACAGTATTTTCATAGCCAATGAAACTCCTTCATAATAATGTTTAAGCCATTAACCCTAACATTTCAGTCTCTCCCACTCTGGGCTCAGGTGAATGAGACAGTTGCCTTGGGAACAGACTGCTGGGGCAGTAAAACTCTTGAAACTGTTGCTTTCTTTCGCCTATCAGACGCCAAAAAAAGGATTTCTCTCTGCGTATCCCCATATCTGTGATAAACTGACATCTGATGAAGGAAGAGGGGAGAGGTGTGACCCTTCCCAACAGCAGTARTCATTGCCCAATTCCCATAACTTCCCTCAAACAGCCACAGAKCAAGTCAAGTCTCCAAAGAATTTACTCCTGTCTTTGATGTTCCCCTTCTCCAGGTAARAGAAGTCTGGTTCTTCAACTCCAGGGTAACAATGATAATTCTGTGCAAAGTTCTGAGGAGCCTTTAGCTGGTTTTCAGAAATAGTAATTACAGAAAAACAGAAAGAAATTCCAATTATTAAATGCTTAGTGTTATAACCCTGTACTTAACAAAAGGAAATACCCTCATCCAAGAAACTATATGACTGCATTGAACATCTTTAGATAAGAAAAAAATAAAGTAGCAGGTCCCACATTCATGGATTGTATTRAAGTTTCCTAAAATGTTTAAGATAAAGCCAAGTCTATTGTTTTATTTAGCACTTTTATATGTGTCAGAGAGTCTGCCAGAAGCAATTTGATCTTGAGAAGTCATAGCCAAATCCCAAAGGTTAGCATTCTGCAGGACTGGGTGAAATTAGATGATRTTTCTACCAATTCCCTACTTTTTCCTAAATGTGAACTTGGAATGGTCAGCTGTGACATCTACAGCAAAGGAGCCTATAGATTTCTTTTGGAATTCACCTTTTTCAGGCAGGAGGCAGATAAAATGATATATCTGTCTTTAATAAATATTTTAGTGTGTAAAAATACTACATTTCTGGCACTGACATAGTTCAAGAAACCTTGCTGACAGGTTCTTGAATTACCACAAAATTGTTTTTATCTAAAAAAACCCCAGTCAAAATAGTCAGCTAGTACTGCAGCTTATTTAATTTTTATTAAATTGTTGTATCTGATATTGTTCCACACTCGTTGCTATACATCACAAAATCATAGAATCATATAATATTCTTAGTTGGAAGGGATCCATGAGGACCATCAAAGTGACAAAATGTAACTGAATTTTCCACATTGGTGTATGCATTGCCCAAAAATCATACTAATGCTTTACCYTCTACAATGTTTGGAGAAAATGTCATCTGAATCAAGTATGGAATACTAGTATTCACTATTCACTATTGTAAATAAGCAAAACAAGATATATAGATACACACACAAGCATAAAATTAAGTATGCATAATTGATAAGAATGATTCAGCACCCTGGATACCAGAAATTGTTCCATAATATGATTGCTGCAGCTCAGTTACCTCATTTCATTTTATCAACAATTGGAAACAGATCTTCTTTTAGTAAATATGTTGTATTTCAAAATGGTATTAAATATGCTGTCCTCCGCCCATACATTGTGTCACCAAAAGTTTGTTAAGAATTTAAATATATTTTTGTATGCTTTCTGATACATACATTGCCTAAACCAAGAATATAGCTAGCCATCCCATTCCCTAACAGCTCCAGAAAACTGTGACATTTTACCCATGAGACATTTAGCCTTAGATTTTTCCTTATGTTTTGTCCCAACAAAGTTTGTTYGTTTCTCTTGTGAAAGCTGGATAGGACTCTATCTGTTTTAAATCATCATAAACAATTTAAGATATCTATCTCTGGGCTACATCTGACAGTTATGTAAGCAATGATGTATGTGTGCCAGCAGAACTAGATTAACCCAAAACTAGATCATGCTGAAAAAGAGGGTCTTGTGAATCAGTCAGACCTCCCTGGATGGTGTACAGTAGTGGTAGTTTCTTTATGACTGGAGGCAAAAGGAAAAAATARAAAAAAGGAAAGAAAAAAGGGGCGGAAGAAAAGGCTCAAATCTTCCAGAGAGAAAATGATAGGAACAGCATGTCARTGATCACGGAATTGAAGCTACATCTCTTGCATATTCAGAGAAGGGCCAGAACAGTACTTTGTTCAAGAAAAATATCCCCAAAGCAAATAACCTAGGAAATTCTAGAATTAAGGTTGCTTTTCAACAGTGCACCTCCTTGTAACTTTGCAAGCACATAAAAATTGTACAATTGCATCCTTTCCTTCCAGCCACTTCTTCTTCCCCCCAGGACTATGTCATGGATGATCCTCATGGGGGGGAAAAAAAGGGCTTCAATATTTTTTTTCTTATCTTTTTATTTTCCCTCTACAGCTGTATATTTCATTTATTAGACTGTATTGAAACCATGTCCTCAAGACAGTTACTGCTTTTCTTGTAGCTTTTTCTWTCACAGTCATCACTATGGCAACAGAGTATTTCACAAGCATGGAGAAACTTTTTTCACAAATTTCTGCAGAAGTGAGGTTTGTAACTAAAGTTTTGTATCTAAAAATGGCAAAATAATAAATCAAATTAACTGATAAATTATGTTAGCTCTACAGAAAATTCTACTCAAATAAAGACAATTTTGTATATTTCTTTTCAACTGAAATTTTAACTGATTGTATGTACTTTTAAAAATAAACTTTAATATACAGAGCTACTTGAATATACAGCATTCTAAAGAATACTAAGAGTAGTCAGAAAAATYCTAGAATACTAAAAGTAGTCAGAAAAATTGAGCAGACTTCACAAATTATGAGTAGATAGTAAACACTCTCAAAAGTCATCCTGAGCCTTTTTTTTGAGAGGAAAATAAAGCACAGCAGAAACCATATGAATACTTGTAGTAATATGAATACAGTGAGAAAAGTAGCAGAGCTGCTGTGTATGAAGTTAGTAAAGGTTAAAATKATAGGAAAATATTACTGACCACAGGATAGCATGGACAGAACAGGAATGAGAGGTGAAAATTTCAAGTATCTCCACTTAGTAAACTCAGGAGTGTAATAAACTCAGAATGTCCCCTCATATCAATTGCTGATTTCTGTCTAGGAAGAGATCAGAATGGAAGGAACTTATTACAGGGATTCTTCCAAGATGTTTGAGGAGCAAATTTCAGTTGTTATTTTTGTTTATTAAATATAAAAAGTAGGAATATCTGGCTGYGATTTAAAGACACTGTAATCAATACCAAGTGCAACTCTGTTGCAATGTAGAAAGGAATGTTATCACTTTAGGGCTAAAATATCAGAAATAGGTTAAAACATTATTATATGAAATAAAATAGAAATTTAGGCATTCAGAAAAAATGTAGGAACTTTTCTTGGAAACACTTAAGGAAAAACAAACTTTGAGGTAGATGAACCAGCTTATTAAAAAATCCCATAAAATTTCAGATTATGTATTTTTTGCCAAAGAAGGAAGTTCTAGTTCAAGAAAATGAAGTGGATTTTCAGTGGTTTGAAATATTTTCATTTAATTTCTGTCAGTGAGCACTTCTGAGTCTTCCCTGTGGAGAGTGAAAATTACCTATCTGCAGATATTAGACTGTGTGCTAAAAATACCTTACCTAGGAATTCGGAAACTATCCAGTATCTTTTGGTATGGTCACTTTCAGGAAAGTGGAACTTTCCACTTTGAGGGTCAGTCTTATACCTGCTTATATGAAGGATAGGAGCAGGTTTATATTTGAAATGGAAAGTGGAAGAACTATGAATTGTTTATTTTGAATGGAAGCCTCCAAAAAACATGGGATTAAGCTAGCTAGTTCTTCCAGTCTTTCATGTTACTTCAGGTAAAAAGAACTATTCAGCTGACAAACAAAACATCCTTTTATTTTTAATCAAAATTTGATTATATTTTGGTATCTGGCATTTGATATTTGTTAAAAAAAATTTCAAGGAATAGTAGAATGATAGCAACAATCTTTAATTCCCAATAATCAGAGAGAATTAAAAAGTCTTGGGAATTCTATTAAAAGAATTCTAAATCACTATGAAATGCTRTATAATGCCTCTCAGAGCTAGTTTATGGCATTTCAGGAGAGCAGGCAGAATTGCAGGTTGCTGTTAAGAAAGAGGAGCGGGAGGTTCTGTGTGGTACCTGCTTCTAGCACGGGTGGGGGAGAGAAGGGAGGAGCTTGCAAAAGGACTAAGGGGAGGAGAAATTCCTGCAGGTTTGGGCTCTTTATTTCTACTGCCCTCAAGGAAGGGATGAAGCTGACACACACACTGAAGGGAAAGATGATCATAASCTCTAGTTCTCACTGCACAACAGTATCCTTCCTCCTTGTGATCCTGGTGGAGACATCCTAAGGGTTATTATGCCTTTATAATTACCTATTTTTTCCTATGCCTGTTTTTCCTGATGCTACTATGTATAATTTTTAAAATAATTGCAGTTATTTTTCACATAACATTATACAGTGCAAGCTACATGACATGTATWATATTACATCATAATTATATTACTTATAACTGTATTTACTGGTAAATACATATAATGTTGCTCTGAATTTGCTATAACAAAAATAATCCATGTAACTCTTTGAGAGCTTGCTTTTTGCAAAATTTGACTTAGATCATATTACAGCAAAAATTTGTRCTGTTCCACCAGTAAATTAAAAAAGAGTAGACAAACCTATTTCTCTTAAAGCTCACTTTGCTGTGCCACAGATGAGTATCTAAGGACAAAAACAATATTGACATTATTTCTAAAAAAWTTGCCCTTATATTTTACATGTTTTTGTTTAATAAATCAGTCTACTGACTTTGAGAGTCTGATGTAAAGAAGAGAATTCTGAAGTTGCAATGTATAATCTTCTATTGATTTCATTATTAACTTCACATTCAGAATTGAACATCTCTCTCATTTTGGGAATCTAAACATTAAAAAGATATTAAATCTCRTCCCAATTTTATGCATAAATGGAGCTTTATCTCACTGACATGATTTCAAGATGAAATATTATAAATATCCTAAATGATGACTGATTTAATTATTTAAATTATGATGGAAGATATATTTCACTGATATATATGTTAAAGAAAATTAGATTGATATTGTAACCTTTAAAATGACAAAGCACTGAACTAAATATATTCAAAAGAATTATAGGATTAATTGGGAAAACAGAGAAATATGAGACTTAGTCTAGTCTACTTATTTTTATTGAAGAAAATAACTTTTTGGTTCTAACTTGACTTAGGAGGGGCATTGCTTGTTTATTAGAATAGTTAATAAATATAATATTGGCATACAGGTTTTATGCATGCAAGAAAATGTTTCATTTTACAGCTCTTTCAGTRAATTTCTCTTCCTGATACTATTTTCTTTATGTAGGTAAAATATAGCTATATAAATATAAATAAATTGATAAATTAATATCTAATTACATCAGAAGGAGTTTGAAGTGTCTGATAACATAGCACCTTAGGAAACTGTTTGGTGATTTGTTATTATGATTTTTTTCCAAATTCAAAAAAAGGTGGGTTTTTTCTGGTTATATACATAAATACATAAATACATATATACATAAACATATATATATATGTATATATACACATATACACACACATATATATATACACACACATACACATCCACTAAGACCTGATTCTCCCTTTGGTTTGGTTTTATATTGAGTCTACATCAAGGCTAACAGTAACCTAGGCCAGCAAGGGGATAGCTCTCTTTCTCCCTCTGCTAGATTATTTGATCTGCTAGAAAATTCTTGAGCTGTAATCAGCTTTCTGGCCTCTTAGAGACCATTTTCTCATTGCCTGCTTGACCCACTCCTAGAAAAATGGGTTTTTAAACTATCCTTTCACTGGATTTATACTACTTTTCTGGTTTTCTATAACTTATATTTTTACTCTTCACTTTTTCATTTACCAGAGCTTATTAGTGCTCTCATTCCTGGTAAATAAAAATATCTATAGGCATTATGACTGAAAGTTTGGTTTGCTCTCACAGTGTCATAAATGATCACTCACTGTCTTTAGCTCAAAGGAAATAGCTGGCTGATGGAAAAATTTCCTGGAATAAGGCAAATAAGATTTTAGCCTTATTCATGAGAGATATGCACATGTTTTGTTCGCTAAATGTAAATACCAAGTAAACCCTTAAGCAYTTAATGGAGCCATGATCTCCTCTCTCATGAGTTGCTTTTTATCCTCTTATCTATCTTACCTTAGATTATTTTTTTATTCTTATCTTGCCCTTCTTTAGCCAGAGAATTGGAAATATCATTCCTAAAATCAGAACAGAACAGAATAATTTATTTCTGTTTCTCTCCTAGGAGATTAAAGTTGAAAGCTTGAAATCCAAACGGCTGAGGAAGGTATCAGCATTTGATCTTCTCATGTTGGCCAGCCACATCCTTTAATCACTTTTACTTTAGATTACAGCTCTAGTAGTGCTGCTGTTCCTTAGGTCTGTCATGAATCTAGGCTTGACATACCACAGTTATGAGACTTGAGTTATGCCTGAACCTTACCGTTGTGATATCTCTTGAGAAACAAATGTAGAGCAAAATCTCATTAGAGTCAGTGATTTCTTTTTGCTGCTTCTGAACTGCTTCTTGTACTGATGAAAGCAACCAGTGACTGAAACTTGGTAAGTTTAACATGGGGCATTTTTGGTCACAATATTAATTATGTCATATGTTCTGGCAGTTTTGAAGCATAAAACTGGTACATTTGAAAATACAATATAATACATGTAAAACATAGGAAAAACACTGGATAAGCAAACCCAGCAGATATTTTTTGTCRTGGCATGAATAACTTGCATTTATTTTATCACTGTAGCCTGCATATGAAAAAGGTAGACAATCTCTGATTGCACCAGTGCATGACAGAACAACTAATGAAGGAAGTACCTCACATTGAAAATCTACTTATTACATGGTTGAGTGATCTTGGAAGCAAAGGAAAACAGCAAGTAGACAGAATAATACAACACAGACAAGATTGACAGAGTACTGACTTCTGCTGCTTTTTAATGTACTTGTCATTTTGATTAGCTCTCCTTTTGTTGTGATGGCCACTTGAGAAGTCAATTCAGTTATGTATGTTTATGCCAGGTTTTAGCAGGCCCTTTCAGACAAGCTTTGACTTGGCAAAAAATGGGTCTTATCTGAAAAGGAACAAGGTCCTTCAGCAGTAGCTTCAGCAGGAAAAAAAAGCAGCAGGAATAAAAAAATAAATACCTTATGTATGTATGTGATTGGGAATAATTCTGATCCACTTATCTACTGGCAAAAATTCTAAATTCAGGTTTAAATAAGAACATTAAAGCTACATCTCAATAGGCAATAGTTTTCAAACAGCTTCTGCCAAAGAAATAATGCAGACTGTGATATCTTTCTCTAGTTTCTCCTTCACAGACAATAGATGAATTAATTTCAGGCAGGAATTCCCTGATGCGGAACATGGAAGTTACACAGAAAATGAATTGAACCTGGTAAAAATGCAGAGTAGTTTTCAACTGTATTGATTTCTAAGGAAAGGTGGTGAAGGAAGTGATGGCAACTTTTATTAGATAAACAGAAAGGA
This sequence comes from Mixornis gularis, assembly GCA_003546035.1. Classification (NCBI taxonomy): domain Eukaryota; kingdom Metazoa; phylum Chordata; class Aves; order Passeriformes; family Timaliidae; genus Mixornis; species Mixornis gularis. Next base: position 2,448,530 of record QVAJ01000110.1, on the reverse strand, counting down.
CTAATCTCCCACTTTAAAAATATCAGTGTTCACTTTCCCAGATGGCATTATCGTATAGGAAATCTTTAGGTATTCTGTTCTGTTCTGAAAGGTTATCGTTAGCTATTAAATTTTGTAAGTGGCTTAGAACAGGTTTTACACAGAAAAAATGGAATTTATTACATCCCATATGATGAGTTTCCTTGAAAATGTGGCTACTTTTAACAAAATGTCATTAGAAGTTAGATTTATTGAAAAAAAAACCTAAAAAAACTAGTCTAACTTACAGCTTCTCAGCCTAGTTGAGTATTTAGTATACTGCACTAACTATTCCACAGACATGGAAAAAGGCTGCAAAATCATGTTACTTAAATTAAAAATTCATGAAAAAAGAGCAAGGTACATCTATTAGTTTGCCAGGCTCCAAGGATGTGAAGACTTACCGTCAAAACCTTCTATTTTGGCTGCATAATTGATATCTCTTAAAAATGGCSCTGATAATTTTCAATGCAATTCATCTAATTTTCATTTCTTAACATCTGCAATGCAACAGGTATAGGCTTGTCTTGGGACTTAATTTCTAAGTAGTTTAAAAACACTTTCATCATAGTAATTCCATTGTTTTTATCATTGTTCATCATTGTTCCTTTCCTCTAATTCAAGTAAAATAATAAAATTATATCTGTCTGTCATGAGATTATTGTTCTTTTAATTCAAATAGCTGAAATAAGTGKAATTGCCAATAATTCAACCAAATTTAAATTCTATGTATTTGTTCTGAAATAGCTAATATTTCAGGCAAAAGTATTACAGACACTGCTCTTTTAGAAAAGTTGCAAGTAATGTATTCATTTATATGCATTATCTGTGCCATACAATCCAAGTGTAATGTAAATCTCACTTGTTTCATTGGTGCTCTAACATATGTGTGAACTATATGCATGTACACACATATGCCTTAAAGAATTAATAACACTCTAGTTTTCTAATGTTTTTTCCTGTTTAATTCATATTTTATTTATAAGTATTTTCCTCTGATAATATTTTTACAAAGTTTTCCTGTCACTGATGATTTGCTTCTGAAGTGTTTCAAAGAAAAAGGTTTGAGACTATAAATTTTCAAATGTTTAGTGGTTTTCTCACTGCAATCTCCTGCTGATAGGATGTCTGTCTGTCATCAAAGCCTACCCCTTGTGCTGATACATCCCYCATGACTGACTGTACTGTAATTGATCCTCAGAAAAATAAACTTTAAATACTGTGTTTGACATTTTTTTAATCAGTGCTCTTATAATATAAAACAATAAAAATATACTTCAATTACTTTAATAAAGATATACTAKGGTTTTGAAAACAGTGATTTATTATAATTAGTGTTCTCGACCATTTCATTTCCTTTCTTGGGAATGAAGTATTAAACTCAAAAACTTTCAAGTGAAGTTGAAACTTAAATCAATYAACACCGTTTCCCTCTGGAGTTCTAAACACCATATTTCCTCAAYGTATAGATAAGGCACTGAGGATGATGGGCAATTTTTGCGAGATTCAGATCTGTCTTGACTTGAAAACTGTCTTAGTGTGTTTTAGGTATAAGTAGGATCTCTACATTACATTAAAAAAAAAAAAGTGATTCTTCTACATCCTAACTACATCCAATAGCTCTTTAATAYTTTATTACAATATAAATTGGTTCTGAGATGATCAGATTCAAAATCTTAGGTTACAGTATGGACTACACTTTATTTCCACAATTAATTATGTTTTGAAAACTGTGTTATTTTAAAAATTATGTTAAGTGCTTCTTTTTAAGCCATGAAGTAGACACCATTAAGGTTTCATGAAGAGTTAACAGACAATCAATTGTCCATAGACTGCTTAAGTAAGCAATTAAATATTTTGAAGTTAATGCAATTTCTGTATACTTCATGCTGTAGGAATGTTTTCATTTGACTGATATTTCTTTWGTTGAAGAAGAACAATAGTGAATGAGATTTTTATGACAGGAGACTTGTTTTCTTTCCAAGTTTGAGTTGTTTCCCATAGAAATTGTAAAAGAACCAGCCAGTCTGCTGGCCTATCAAGCATAAAAGGTTTAATTGTCTCTTCTGGCCATGTTGGCATAGTGGATGGAAAACCTGCTGCTCTGGGAAAAGAGSCTGTGGCAGGGCAGGATACTGCTCCACTGAATAGTTTTTTGTTTTATCCTGCCTGACCCTTTTCTCTCTTCTGTTAACACCCTGTGAAAAAATAGRGAGAGGAAGAAGGCAGTCAAGGAAAAGACATCAAGAGTTTAGTAGTTCTCTATGAAAATGTCCCAGATCTTCAGAGCTTGATAGATCAGCTACATCYCACTTTATCTGGCAGCTTTACTTTTAACAGCAAGGTGATCAAGACAGTTAGATGTCAAGTATTTGTATTTTTTTTCTGACATACTAATGCTGCATGGTACTTCACTGGGAATCTTTAACTGTAGAGAAAATGTCAAATAAGATTACCTTCAAGGCACACAAAAATGGGTCTCAGATACACTGAGTTAAGCTATGCTTGCAGATATTTTTATACTATGGTTTGGTGATTATAGGTAACATGAAGTACAGATAACATCTTCAGCAGAAGACAAGTGATGTCCTACTTTTTTCAAAATAAATACTCTTGAAATAAATAGGAAGAGAGCATTCAAAGGGACTCAAGTAAAAGAGATTTAAAATTAGAATACATTTTTATAACAGATCTATTTATTCCTTTCAACATGCCTTTCAAAGGCATGAAAAGCTACAGTTTCTTCTCAAAAAGCCAGAAGTGCAAACAGACAGAAAGTTGCTACTATAAAACAACAACAACAAAAAAAAACCAAAACCAAAACCCAAACACAAACAAAAAACCCAACAAAAATATATTTAAACTAAGTGCTGTAGTTAAATTCTTTTTTAAGAGTTATTGGGAAAAAAATCTTATTTCCAAGGGAAAACACTTTCTAATTTTTATTCAATTTATCTGAAAATTAATACATCATTGAGATAGATCACAATTACAACATAAAAGGGAATTTTTCAGGAAAAGGCTTTCAAAAATATTGGCAGAGCATCACTATATTTTGTTATACCCTCTGAATTTTTCTTATAGAAAAGAAAGATGAGAAAAAAATTGAGAGACAAAGATAAAAAAGAATGTCACATTAGTATTTATTTCTGTTATTTCTTTGTAGTTGATGGAAAAACTATGATAATTTGCTTCATGAGTTAATCACCATATCAGAATTTCTTTATAATCCGTTGTGTATATACAAAAGCAAAACTCATAGGACACAAGTTGTTTGAAGATAAAGTATGCTTTAAATTTTTCATATAAATTTCACAAATTAAATGAGGACAGTTCTGAGTGTTTTGTTTTTATTAAAGTGTAGATTCCCTCTCACTTMTCTTAAAAAAAAATACTTTGTAGAAATACTGAAATCTTTGAAAAAAGTGGAATATTGTGGAATGTTAAACACTATAGTCACTGTGCTACCTACCCCATAATTGATTTTTATTGAGAAATTCTACTTAAGTATTTTCTCTCTCAATGGGAACATCACAGCCAACAAACCTTACGTTTRTCACAGAAATGTCTTATATCCAAGCACTTTTCTTTAATGACTGCAGACATATACTAAAACAAGGTGGTGTTGTACACTCTAATGAAATAAACGATTTTGAGACACTGTAATTCATAAAGTAGCTTAGAGATTAAATAAAGAACAACATACTGGAGGTACTAATACTGTTACATAATATTAATTTTTAATGCCAGAAGGTATAACTGAGATTACTGAGATACTGTCACCTTCTGTGTGACATGTGTAAGTCACTGCAGATGAACAAGTCTTGCCACACCATATTCTCATACTTTACCTTCCAGTTGTTTTCTAGAGTTCATTTAAAAGTATGTTTGTATCATCTAAGGACACAGAGACTACGTATTTATGTGAGAAAGGGTCCYGCAAGTCATGAAGTTCAGAAAATATCTTTGCAGGAACAGTGTTTCCTGCTGGTCAAGAAAATTATTCCCTGCTATTTGGTGGMTGTGAGTCTGCTTTTGGATTATTGTATCCAGTTTTTATTCCCTGGTGCAAGAAATATAGTGACGTGCCAGAATGAATATGCCAGMGAACCATCATAATGATTAGGAATATGGAGCATAAAATGTTTAAGAGGCTGAGATACCTGAGTGTGCAGTGTTAAGAAGATCAGGCTTAGGAAAAATATTAATGAAGTTTTATGCAGAGAAGAGGGATAGACTCTTCTTGGAGATGTGTAGTGATGCACAAGAAGCTCTGGAGGACAGTTACAGCAATAACAGAAGCTCTGATACTGGGAAAAAATAATCAGATATTATATCAGATAAAGTTTTCCACTGCTAAAATAACCAAAAGCCATGACAGTTTCCCATAGAGGCTGTGGATGGAATCTCCATCCCTGAAGATGACAGATTTTAAACTCAAGCTTCTTAATAGCTTGATCTATTTGGTGCTGCTTGAAGTGAGGTCTTGGACTAAAGGACTTTTAGAAATTCTTTCTAAATTATTCTATGATTGTGAGATACACTAGCCTAAGTGTCTAAATTACAAAAGAATTGTCTCTGTATATTTTCCTAAATCTCTGGTGGGGTTAAGAGAAATGCAGTCTAGATGCCCCAAATGGCCTTCTGGAGAATTAAGTGTGTCTCCTGGGGAAATAAAAGAAAACTGGGAAATGCATTGCCTTAAGGTGGGAACAGAGATTTTCCTATGCTCACTAAGGGAAGTATAGTGTGAGAAGGATTTTTTTAGTCTGGTTTCCAATTCTCAGTCTTTGTCTGTGTCCATTATTCCAGAGTTTTATTTGGTATGCATATAGAGTGAGAAAATGAATGGAATATGGGAGGCATAAGGTATGATAGAACATATGATACAGAGGAGAGGAAGCAGTCTATAAGGGGGATGTTTGGAATTCCGAATCTCCTTTTCTCTAGTTGCATACAGTTTGGTATGGAACTTGTTAAATACGCAAAAAAAATAAAATCATACACTGCACACATTTTTTTCTCTTACTGTTTGAGTAAATAACCAAATAATATCAGATTTTTAATTTTTCCATTACACAGGACTGTTATGTATGTATCACATAGATTATTGGTTGTTCATTTTATTTTGTATTTCAGGAAGAATATTGTCTTGATGTACTAAAGGAAGTTAGACAGAATCACAATCACAATTAAGTTCTGTCCACATTCAGTTATGAAAAGAGTCCTGGCAATGTTTTTCAAAAGTATTTCAAACAATTACAATAAATGTTATGCATACACAGCCTAATTAACAGATCAAGCTTCCTGATACACAATTAAATTTACCATAAAAAATGATGCAGAGGTTTAAGAAATGAGAGACCATAAAAAGCCCCAAAGGCTATAAAGAATCACAGAGCACCTAGAAATTTCCTCTTGCATTTTTTTTCCTTACATATATTGCAACTAGGGACAGAGTAATTATAATCTTCAAAAGAATGTAAGACTGAACTATTGTTTGGCATAATGCCACCTAATGAGAGAGAAAATTGCTGACCCTAAATAGGCTGAAAGCCAGCACTTCATTGACTGGGATCATATCATCATTTCATCCTTTTGAATCCATCCTTTTGAATTCTGGATTCTAAAGGAGCACCTTCCTTTTCTCTGGAGTTTCCTGATTTCCCTTGATCAACCAGGATCATTTATTTAGATTGAACTGAAGAAGCATTGTGATTTCAAATATTTCATATGCTTTGAGCTGTACAGGACATCTTACACAGCAGAATCCCGGTAGGATCTTATTTCATGAAACTTGGGTCATATCACGGTAGGCAGTCACATTTTTAAGCTATAAAAAGTAAAATGAGATGAATAAAGCAAACTAAAATTTCAGGTGTTTCTTGCCTATACATACAATAAGCAATGGATGATGATAGACAATTCCTAAGTTTTCCTCTTACTTCAACTAATAAAGCAATAAAAACATTTTATCAGTAACACTGATCTCTGTCCCTGTCCCTGTCTGTGTGGGAAGGAAATAGAAAATTTTAACCCACAGATTTTTTTTTCTTCAAGGTGTAGACAAAATGGCATTAGTGACAGAAGGGTACTGCTCCCTGGCAGAGCTTCATTGAATTACAACAAAGGGAGAAGTGTGACCAGGGGCTGGAAACAGGCAGCTGACTCAAAGGAGACAAGGAGATACTACATGAAATTCTCACATGGAAAGCTCTTCTAAAGGCACCAGACAATTTTCTTTCAAAGCAAGAAATCCACCCTGAAACTTCACCCATTTCGTGGCCTTTCACCTGTTGATTCTTTTTACCACCTCAATGAAAAAACTCTTGAGATTATCAGTTTATTAAAAATCAGAAGGTATTGATGAAACGCTTCTTCATGCAGTTACTGATTTGAACTAAATGTACAACAATATGATTTTTATTTTCTTTTATTGACTACAGTAGAAAGTAAATCCAAAATGGTTCCATATTTGTTAATAGAGAAAAAAAGGTGAATCATATCTCACCTATTGAGTGAAGCTCCTGCAAGACTAATCTGTACATACATTGTTTGGGCTTTTATCTTAATAAATGTGTATGGTCAGAAATAGACATCTGTAAATTCACTGAGATTATACCTAAGAACCTGTAAGCTTTATCTAATATCTTGCTAGAGTGTTTGCCTGTTCTTTTCCATAGTTTAGTTTAATTTATGGCGGATGCACTGATTAAGATTATAAACGGTCAAGTATTTTATTTGCTGATATTTTTCAGTGATAAAATTGAAAAAAAATGCACTTTACAAGTTGAGATTTCACTCTCATACACTAAAATTTACCACATTTTATTTTCCTATAATAAACATTTAGATTTTTTCAATATGGTAACTTTGAAAGGTTGTAAGTATTCTACCATGGATTTCCTGCCATTTTTCCCTGACACATTCTGCCACAGTTTCAGTCTCTTAAGAAAAGAAGTGAGACTAATAAGTTAAGAAATTATCAAGGAAAATAGTGTGATCACCTACTTGAAATTAGCAGACATATGCCATGCTCTGTGGACGGCTGTTTTGCATCCAGCAAAACCCAGGTATTTAATGCAAGCAATCATTCTATGGTTCAATTTCCTTAAATGTTGTATTAATAGGCTAGTAATTTTTTTAAAAAAATTATTTCTGATGCAATCTTCTCGGTTTATATTTGTAACTCAATCCATAAAGCTGTACTCAAGCATGCCTCAGACCGAAAGATTTTTTGGAGGGACTAAGATACATTTCATGCCTTTTGTTTACTTTTTTGTCACATAGCTTCTTCTACATCGGAAAGGACTTTAAAGCCAAAATGCATCATTAAGAGCTAACCATAAAAAATACAGTGTTTCAGAAAAATCTCCACAACTGTGGAGTCATCGCCATAGTAAGAAGGGAAGTGCTGCTGTTTGATAGGATATATATGTACCTCATTAACAAGTAAAGTCAGCTCTCTAATTCTCACCTAGCACGGGTATTACAAAGCCATATTACTACTGCTGATTATGATAGATACTTCTATAGCAGTAAAAGGAAAATGAACAAAATACAGACCAGAACACTAATACAAAATTGTCCATATAGTTTATTGTAAGGACAACCCTTTAGCTGTGGCCCAAATTAGCTACATTGTGTCAAAAATTTACCAGTTTTAGTCTGGGTATAATACTATTGCTGAAAACTTGCTTCTTACAGCAATTTTGCACATTTTGCAGGCAGTCAGGGGTTTTTTTGTTTTGTTTTGTTTTCTTTTTTTGTTTGGGGTTTTTGTGGGGTTTTTTTTGTTTGTTTTTGTTTTAAGTTTTTTTTTTTTTTTTTTTTTTTTGTATTTCAGTAAAAAATTGAACTCCATCAAAAAATTTGTTACTATTTTGGTAGGGGCTCAAAACCTAGCCTTTGATCTATTTTATTTATTTAATTATTGGACAATATTACTTTCAGAGAGATTGATAGAAAGCTTCCAACAGGAAAACCAAAAAGAAAGAAAAAACCTATTACCTATAAGGTTGGATTAATTTTCTCATATTTATATATTTTCACTAACAAAGTCAAAAATGTCATTGATATGCCATTCATCAGGTTTTTGGTTGGGGAAAATTTATGTTACCTCGTAGAAATTGATGACATTGAAGCGATATATATTACTGCAATATTATTTTTCAGCTGTATCTATCCCACCTCACTGTCATTTCTGCTACTTTCTGATCCTGTTCTTATACTCTAGAAACTAGTACAGGACATTATTCTGCCTCCAGGAKAAAAGCATTTTCTTTTTGGCACTCTAAATCTCCCCTTCCGGCCAAGGAGTTAAATCTAAATCTCTTTCTGAACTGGATGAGTTAGCCACTAATCTGCTTTGTTTAAAACAGTGCACAATAGTGGTCACAGCTTTTCTTCTGCATGTGCTGTTTTCTAAAAAGCAGTTTCTACTGTAAGAAAATGCATATTTTGACTTTGTTTAGACATGCTTTCCACACCAAATAGGGTGCTTCAAAGCCCTCTGTACTGAAACTTCAACCAAGAGTAGTTGTGAGTGCTAGACTGTCATAAATTTGAATGGCCTTAAGTGTGCAATAAACACAATGGAAAGTACATAAATTAGGAATGTGATGAAACAGAGGCTTTTTAATCTAACTTCATCCAAAATTTAGGCAAGCAGTCAATAAAAATTGTCTGCATTTCCTTTAGAGTCTTAGATACCTGTCTCCAAAGAAATTCACTTGATGAGTATCTGACAAAAATATTCAAATATTAGATTGTTAAATTAAATTAAACCAGTCCCATTCCTTTGGAAAAAAAATGGAGTAGTATCTAGTAGCTCCAGATGTACTGGCTTGTTCTTGGATTACAGCTTTGAACTCAAGGTTTCAGTTCTGTTCTAGACCTTCTTTGTTTGCTTAGTAGCACCGTCACTACAGGATAAAAAAGTGCTTACAGAATTAGATGCAAACATCTAATTGAAGGCTCCTCACCCTTTTTGAACAAAACCTAGTTGTCAGTACAGCAAGTCAGGAATCCAGGTTTGGCCTAAGAATATTCAGACCTACAGCTTTCATGATGAAAGGCTCGAGCTGCTTCATGGATCTGTTGTTCTGTGCAGAAGGAAATGAGCAAGATGGAAGCTGAGACAGAAATTAATATTGTTGATGGCTACAACACACAATATTCAAGTATGGGACTCAGGTCTCTAATTATTTGTGCTTTTGGTTTGGTGACTGAATAATACAAATATGTAAGCAATTTAAACAATAGAAATGAGGGCTCTCTTATCTTGGTTGAGAGTTCTACTGATAGAATTTGCATTCTTTTAAATACTTTCCCTAATCTTATGATACGTGCATTGTAAGTTTGACAGAAGTGTGACAGGAAAGAGAGAATTTATCAGGCTGTTGATAGTAATTTACAAATTAGTGATGAAAATTTCTATTCTCCTAGAATTATTTTTTTTTATTCTCACAGCCTGCAGACTAGCAGCCTTTATCCTCTTTCACAGCTCCAAGTATTCATTGGTTTAGAGGCAATTGATTGTGATAATTGTATTAAACATTTTTGAAGTGTGTTAGGCATACTAAGAACACAGTAAAGGATCCAAAAGTTAGGAAAAGTTTACAGCTGGCTAATTTACAAAACTTTAAGACTCTTAGTAGCAATGGGTTGGGTTCTGAGATGCTTCTATTTTCTCAAATGGCATGATCTTGGGCGTGACCTGTGGCAGAAAATTGGGCAACAAAGACAAGCTTATGTGTGAAAATTGTGTTCCTGTGTACCAGAGAGGAATAGATTATAGGTCAATTTTGGTTCTTTGATTGCCCCCTTAGTTTTAAGTGTGTTAAGCCTGAATAAAATCTAGTGAAGGTATTGAGGTTGTTCTTCTTGAGATAGTATGTCACCTGGATCATCATATAAAGCTGAACTCTCTGCCTTTTAAATTTGCATACAGAACTGATTTGGGACATTAGTTTTTCTGTGTAAATTGTCAATATACTTCAAAATATTAAAGAGTAAAATTAACTATAAAATTGTAATTCATTTAATTGACTCTTTAAAATATCATTCATAATCCTCTGTTGCAATGCTGCAGTGTTCCATATAGTCCATAAGAATATACTGGTTGTGTATACAGTAACTGTAGAAATAGTCTACTTGTGCACCTGCTGATCAGCTTTGTAAGACAGTAGTTGTGATTTGAAATTGTTTGTTTACACCGATAATTTAAAGGTGGCAAATATAAAGGTGGCAGATATGTCAACCAGCCTAATACCAAAAAGAAAAAAAAAAACATTTTTAATGAACAATTTGGAAAATGAATGGATTGGAAACTGTGGGCACTTTTTAATGAAGAACGATAAGCTAACTTAATTAACTTTTCTCTGTCATAATTCTTGAAGAAAAATCTAGAATTCTCAAAACTCTTCTATTCTATGACATCTATTTACATAGTGTTTTCAAGAAATTTTTTTTTTTTTTTTGAAAGCAGAGCACAGAAAAGCCCACAAACATAAAGAGTAAATAATCTTTCATGGGGAAGGAAACAATAAGTTGCTATTTAAAAAAAAAAATTATATGGTTGGACATGCATAAAAAAGTCATAAACATCTGGTCTATGGAATAAATGCATTTGTAAAACTGGGCAATCTAATCCTTTTTCATTAATCTTCCAGGCTTAAATGGGACTTTCAGCAAAGTCTGGTTTTGTCATCATATAATTTACCTGTTTTAGAAATCTTCAGTTTTAATCATTGCCAAATTCAAGAAAGATCAAATGTTAAAAGTATTAAGATGCCTTTGTTGAAAGCACACTATTTCTACCTAAGGCTTTGTTTTTGGTTTTTTTTTTTAATTTTAGGATTCAATAGGTGTATTTATTTTAGACAGCAATTGAGACTGTAAATATAATAGTGATATACCTTCTTGGGGTTTGAAAAATTGGTTGTCTTTCTTCTCAAGATAGCTTTCATGGAAACGACCTTCATTGTACTGTTTTCTGTACAACTGCTATTTCAGAGAAACATATATGTCATCATAYGGAAGAAAGAACCATTTATTTTGTCCTATTCCTTTTTGATGGTGGTTTTGTAGACAGACTTGGAAATCGATGACAACCAAACTTTCATCCAAGTGTTTGATCAATGCCCCATCTGCTGCTCTCAGGGTTTCTCTTTGCCTTTGTGACCACTTCTGTGTCAGAGTAAGTGTATACACCTGTAGTATTACCAAATGTTTACCCACCAATTTAGGGAGACAACATTCCCAATATGACATTGCACTTGAAATTTAAGATGCAACTATTAGATTCTTCCAGTAACCAATGTTTTTTTAATCAATAAACTAGTAATAAATACAATTTTTTAGTATTTAAAATTATTTATATGTTCTCAATAAATCTCTACAACTGGGGAATTTAACTGCCGTTTTTATTCTGGAAACTTCGGGACTCAGGTTAGATTTTCCAGTTAAGTGTGTTTTGACATCAAGGAATTTCTCTGCTCTGTAACTTTTAAAATTTAATACAGTCTGTACAGTCTCTAAGTACTGAAGCAATGCTTTTTTTACGTCTTCATAGCACAGAGCAGTATCAGGAGGAACATACCCATTTTTCAGACGGCATTTGTTATTAAAGTCAACAATAAAGCCCTAAACTGTTCTGATTTGTGAAACTTCTGTCTTTGAGCCTTTTTTGAACTTGACAGTAATGGAAACCTCTTTCTTCAATGTGCCACATGAAGAATTCACAAGACAGTGATTTGAGTTCCTGCTGTTGGATTAACTAAATTAATTTTAAGAACATTTATCCTCTTCTGAAATTCCCACCATTTATGCAAATCCCTTCACTTCAGGAAACTTTAATTAATAGCCAACCTGGTACGAGCCAGTGATATGGGTCTGTATAGTGACTTACATTATATAGACTCACATTGCATATTACCTCTATATTGCCTGAGACTGACACTTCAGTAAAGCAGTGATTGCAACAGACATCATATCAGAAGGAAACAAACCTATTTCAAAAATAATTTATAAAATAAAAAATATTTTTGTAGGAGTTTTCTACTTGMTTTCTAGAAGCAAGTGGAAAAAGAAAAGGAAAGATGGACAAATCTTCTTAAAAACTATTCTCTGGAGTAGCTTCATATCCATCTCTATAGATGTTCTACTTCTTGCTTTATCCTTTAATCTTTTTCTGTGAACAGCTGTAGGTTTAAGTCTCTCCTGAATTTTTACCAAGGAACAACTTTCAATGGTACTTTGATATTTATTTAATGATTTTGGAAGGTTTTCTCAGTCTTTTCTGGAAATGTACCGTCCTTCTGAACTCTTAGACTACAGTGTAATTGATAAAAGTAAAGTGTCTGTTTTTATTGTTTTCTTTCTTTGAAAACTACATCTCAGCAATCTCACCTTTTCAATGCTCTGCTCAGTCAGAGATGGACACCACCATGCCATGTCCTGTTCTTTGGCGATCAGGTTGGTCAAACAAGATTGACCTTTAGTGAGTTCATGCTAACTACTCCTGATAACCTTCATCTCATTCTTGTGGATAAAGATGCCTTTCAGAATGAATATGTTCTGTATGAATAGATGAGACAGTTCTTGTAATATTTTTAATCATTCTTCAAAGATCGGAGAGCTTTGAAGCTTGGAGTTCCTATTTTGGAGATGGAGAATCTCGATAAAACATGATTTTAGACAAGAGTTGAGACTGTTTAAGAAAAAAAAACAACATGATTTTAGCTTTCAGCTTGTACCTCTGCTGTTTTAGTGGAACTTAAATATTTGTTTAAACATAATAAAAATTTTCAAGTGTTTTTTTTTTAAATTTGGTTTAAAGATGGCACCTAGAAAATCAAGATGAAAGAAGTAAAATTAACACTCAGAGTCCCACCTAAAAAATTATATGTTAAATGTAGAGTATATTTTATTTTTATATTGAGCTCACAGTAAGAAGAAAAAAAAAATAGCCATAGCTCTTCTAGTCTATTAAGCTAAAATATGAAAATTGCCACTTATTAAATGAAACTTGCCAACTTGTGTGAAATTACACATTTGTATATATAATGAGTAAAAGGGTGTCAAAAGGAAAAGTCCAACTAAACTACGCCATATCTGTGAAAGGCTAGTTTTCCCCAATTCTTTCTAGGAATAATAGAGCAGAATTGTATCAAAAAGATATTGTCCACATGCCTTCGGAAGTTTAATTGTGTGGAAGATGAAAATAAAATTGACAGTAAATAACATTTGCTTCTTGAAATTTCTTTTTTTTTTTAAGGGATATGCAATAAAAGGGTTGAAAACAAACACAATTCACAATATAATTTCTATTGTTATTTGATTGCTTTCTGCTGAAAAATAGGAGGAACTTTTACTTCCTCCTCCAAATGAAAATTCCATGACTTATAACAAACCATTCGGTGTAAATTCACCACTAATATAAACACCATTTATTCAAGCTTCTTTTCTGAAAAATCTATAGAATCTACTACATAGCCAAAAGTACCTGATAGTGTTGTTTAAAAGTGTCTTGTATTAAGAAACCATACAAACAGTAGTGATAAAATACTTGGGACCTTAATATCATGTTTTGACAGAAATGACTGTAAACCCACATATGCTTCCCATATGTTGCATGATGTATATTTAAATAGGAATATAGGCAGACAGGAAGCTTTATACTGTGCCAATGGTGCTCATTATCACAGTTATACCCCTGGAACACATGACAGCTTTTGTTCACTGTATTAATGGATAAGGTTATAAATCACGGCTTACAGTCACAGCTATATGTACTGTGGGTGCACAAATCTTTGGCCTGGGAGGCATGATACAAGTACTAAAAATAACATTACCTAAAATAATAGTAGATGGAAGACATATTTGCTAGAATTTAATCTACTCACTCAATTTTCTGCTATTTAAAATGTAATTAATGCAAGGAACGTATTGTAAACTCACTAAAGCTGCTAAATCATATGAAATAGATAAAAAAAGTGAGCCAGACAACAAACAGCAAGTAAAATGGAAAAGGACTGTCCCTCAACTGTTGATGTACAGTATAAAAAATTAAGATAGTATGTGATCACCCAGAAAGAGTTTGCAATTTTTGAACCTATCAATTCCATTACCAGCTTGGAATTAGCTGGAATGTTCTCATTCAAAGAAGTGCAGTCAATGGCTCAATGTCCAAGTGGAGAACCAGTGACGAGTGACATTTCTCAGGGGTCAGCATTGGGATTGGCACTGATAAACATTGTTGGTGACACTTGAGTGCATGCTCAGCAAATTTGCAAGACAACACCAAGCTGTGTGGTGCAGTCAACAGGCTGGAGGGAAGGGATGATATCCAGAGGGACATTGGCAGGCTTGAGAGGTTGACCAGTGCATATCTCAGGAAGTTAAACAAGGCAAGCAGAAATACAGCTTGTACAGAGAAAAGACTAAAGCAGCCCTTAGGAGAAGGACTTGGGGGTGTTGGTGAATGAAAAGCTCAGCATGAGCTGGCAATGTGTACTTGCATCCTGAACTTGGGGTGGATTAAGAGAAGCTTGTCCAGCAGGTTGAGGGAAGTGATTCTGCCCCTATACTCCAATCTCATGAGGTTCCCAGCATAAGAAGGACATAAACCGATTGGAGCATGTCCAGAGGAGGCCACAAAGAGGATGAGAGAGCTGGTCCACCTCTCCTATGAAAACAGGCTGAGACAGTTGGGGCTGTTCAGTGTGGAGAAGAGAAGGATTCAGGAAGATCTTACAGMAGCCTTCTGTTACTTGAGGAAACTGACAGGAAAGATGGAGAGGGACTTTACAATGATATGCAAGTGTAGGACAAGGGGCAATGTCTTCAAACTGAAAGAGGGTAGATTTACACTAGATACTAGGAAGAAATTCTTCTCTGAAATATGTTCAAGGTCAGGTTGCATGGGGCATTGAGAAAACTCGTCCAGTGGAAGATATCCCTGTCTGCGATGGGGAGTTAGAGCGGCATGACCTTTAAGGTCCCCTCCAATCCAAATTATTCTCTGATGAATCCCTGTTTGTGCCTGTTTTGGCAATGATGATTTTGCAAAAACATCTCTTCATTTTACCTTGCAGTAGAGGCAGACTATGTGAGGTTTTATAACATCAGCATATTTGTAACACTGATAAATATTAATATGATAATATTAGATATGCACTGTGTGAAGCTAAAAAAGGAGAATACATTAAAAACAAAGTGAATTATATTAGAATGTTAAATCTTCAAATCAACACTGAGTCCTGGGCTAGTATTCTTATATAAGTCAGTTGTTATACTATTGTTAATTTTTTAAGGTGATTTCTAGTGAACTTGAAAAATGTGGAGGAGGAGAACCAAGACAATGAGACAAAATGGCAGCAGAATTCTTCTCAAGTAAGACTACACAGCTCTTTGATAAGAATCAGAATATTGTGTTCCAATCTGTTAGCAGCAATTTTTTTCTTTATTACAACACTTGAAATATCGTGGAGAAGTTCAACAGAGTATATATCAAGGGTACAAAACATGAACTGGGTTTTGCAAAAATGATGTATCCTAGAGGAAGATGCATTATAAGAAACTTAAAAATGTATTACTTTTAAAATTTGTATTATTTTAAATAATTTTTTTTAATGTTCAGATAATAAATGATTCCAACTGTAACTGATATTTTAAAATTCCAAGATGATGGAAAAGAGGACATAATTCAAGTCTTATGAGGAATAAATCTCAAAACAGAATGTCTTTATCTATTTGGATGTATGAGTATTTCAAATAAATTACTAACTTATTAATTGTTCCTACCTCATAGAGTAGAAAGTAGTCTTACCATGCTGTGGATCTGCATTCCCAGCTCAAATGCACTTAGTAGAATTATGCTTTGTTTCTTTTCCTGTATCACAGAATCAGAGAATCACAGAATGGGTCAGGTTGGAAGGGACCACAGTGAGTCAAGCTCTCCAACTTCCCTGCTCAAACAGGGTTCTCCTAGAGCACATGGCACAGGATTGTATCCAGATGGTTCTTGAATATCTCCAGTGAGAAAGACTCCATGACCTCAACCAGTTCCCAGTCCATCCCACTGTCCACTCATCCGAGCCACAATTCTTGACTTGGCCTGTGAAGATTTTATGAAAGAATCTCACTCTCTTTCTTTTTTATAAATGATTGAATGCTTTAATGTTTAAGTTAAATTTATAGCATATACGTAAGGTGAATTGACAAAGCAAAATAAATGGTGAAAATTACAATTATCATTACATCACATTATGTTCTCCTGGGACAAAGAAGAAATGCCGAATGAGGAATATCTCCTTTACAAAGAAGTTCTTTTGAAATTAAACAAAACCACATTTTTAATACTTTTCTTTTTCAGTGTTTCAATGTATATAAAAATCTGTCATAATAAAGCCACCTATCTTGTCTTTCATACAGTCCTTTTTGCCACTGTGCTTTGAGAGCAGTAGATGTACCAGCAATTAGCATCTCATAGCCTCTTGGGATTTTGTGTCCTTTTTCTTTAAGAATAAAGAAAATTAAATTCTAAAATTTCTTTTTCATCCAGACTTATCTCATCTTCATCCATTTAGCTTGTTGATATGGAATGGAAGGAATTCTAGAATGAATGGGACAGACTATGGTGCTAATGAACACTTCTGCCTTTGCCAGCCAAAATTATCTGAGAAGATTCCTCAACTCATGGATAGTCAAAATCTATTTTCAAGAGTTTTCAGTTTCATGAGATTTATAAACACAAACACAAAAATTGAGACAACTAATTAAACTTCATAAATGACTGGAAACATATTGTAGGTTTTGCAGAGATAAAATACAAAGATAACCTGCTCGATAAGCAAATTTATGAAACTCTTAGAGAAGGCTTCAAATTTCAGAACTGTAGATTGAAAACAAAATGTAGAATGTTTAAATAACCAAATTGCATTAATAGGATAGTTGTGTTAAATGAGTTGCTTTTATCAGGAGAAAAAAAAGGAATAGAACTGGGGAGGGATTTATATTTGTAGTGATAATTCAACAAGATTAATATGTTCTTTTGCATTTCAGAAGAAAGCTCTGAGAAGCATAATTGATTAAAGTGGTTTTGATTCAGATACCATAATGTGACTCGAAGCTAAATTATTTTTTTAAAGTATTCATGTCTAGAATACTTGTACCATAGTGTAAAATTTTCCTCACTTGATGTTTTCTGTCATAGGCCCAAGAACATTTCTCAATTTTATAGTTAGAGAGATTTCCTGGATAATAGTTCCAATAGAAGAGACGAGTCTAAAAGAGTTCCCCAGTGCATCTGAGGAAAATGAAGATCATAACTGTTTTGGGATGAGTGATCATATGAAAACCCTGAGGCTGTTCAGATTAGAACATTTGAAAATAGAGTAATTATTCAAGATGACTAGTAGATATTGTGTTCTTTTTCTTACTTTTCACTTACATTTTTTTCTGTGCTTGGTTTCAGTTCAAGACTGATATATCAATTGAGGTATGTGCATGGAGGCAAAGTATTTAAAATCACATTATGGTTAATGGCAATGTAGTCAATAAAGTAATTGGAGAAACTCAGATGACACGTAGGGGGCACCTTGGTTGTATTCCTTGAACCTTAATATTTTCATTGTAAGGAGAGTTTGCTTTGGATAGAATCTTTTAAATTACCATGGCTAGAAAAAGCCATTAGCAGTCTAAATATCTTATATATATGCTCCTGAATTAAGCCTTTTGGTGTCATTTCACCAAAAATCAACTTTGTGCGCTCCAAGACCCTGCTAGCATGAAAATGAATTGGAGTTTGTAGATACAGTTGGGACATTTGTTGGTCTTTATGAAACAATGTTAATGTAATTTACTTGTGGTGTCCATCACTGAAACTATGGCACAGTTCTAATTTACTGCAATTAGCTGTGTTGACCAAAATCAGGATTCAGTAATCTAAGCATAACTTTTTAAAGATATTTGAGACACTCTACTGTTCCTTTTATATCTCTAATTGCTATAAAATAGAGTGGTTTCTCTAAAAAGGTCTTATGTCATATTTACCTATTCCAGAACTCTAGTGCCAATGCATCCCATTACAACCTAATCAATATACATATCATTGAAGGGATAAAAGTCCCCTTGTTTTAATCTGATTTCTGAAAAAAATTAGCATTTATTATCTGAGTCATAGATGATTATTTATATTAGGATTTTGAAAACAAAGATATAAAGAAAATATTCTGTATCTCTTAATTTCATTTTTCCTAATGAGAATAAGAGATGACTTTGATATGTCAGCGGTCAATCCACTGGTTGGAAGACCTATGTAGCTTTACCTAACAAGTAGTATTATGTAAACAGAAGATACAAAAATAGCTTAAAGTTGTATACAGTTTTGTGGGGAAAAAATGCAATGTAACAAAAAAATTACAATCTTCTTACAAGAACATCTTATTACACACTTCCAAATGTGCCTCGTTATGTAGTTCACTAATGGCATTTCAGACCCTCAAAAATGTCAGGAACTTCAGCACTGAGTTCATATGAGTTTTGAACTCAAGAGAAAGAGGTTCCTCACAGCTTGAGGTCATTAATTTGCAAGCTATTTGTCAGTTGCCTGGTAAGCAGATGGAATGTACTCATCAGGGCGCAATTTAAATGTGAAACAAATTAAAAAGAAAGAAAATTTAAAATTATTTCACCAAGTTGGGAGGACATCCAAATACTTCTAACCATGAGAATTTAATAGATCAGAAGCTGATACAGAAAAAAAAAAAAAAAAGGACAATATCCCAAATGAAATCACTCTCAAAAAAATCTAACTTCTATCTTCATTTTGTGAGCTTTTCCATAGAACGTTCTAGTTGATGACTTAGTTCAGGACAGGAAAAGGCCTTCAGTCATGAAAAATAACTTCAAGATATAATACTTTAAGAAAAAATAAATATATAGTCTAACTTTTTTTTCTTACTTTGGTGACTTTTTAAGCTTGATACTTTAAATCTGAATCAAAAGCACAGTTTACAGTAGTCTCTCTACATTGGAGAAAGGATAAACTAACTTTATAAAATTGTTTTAAACATATGTGCCTCTGAAACTACTATGAAAGTAGTTCTCCAGTTTTTTCTGAATTGTTCTGATTTAAAATACAAGAGAGTATCATGATCCAATATTCCTACGTAAACTGAATCATAATAAAATCATGAGCATTAATCCTTTCAGTCTTCAAAACTTTTTCACCAATATTTGATACCCCTCAGGACTGATACGTAGAAGGTGAAGTATATCTGATAGTCATCTTTTTTTGACAGCTTCTGTTTGCTGTTTGTTGTCTCAGATAATAGTAGGAGAGGGTATCATGAAATATGGGAATACATACTAACAGTGCTATATGTAAGGATTTTTCTTTTCTATTTTTTGGTGTAATATGTAAGATTATTTATATTCTGTATATTCCTGTGTATGTAAGTACATGTACATGTGACAATGTGTCTATCTCCATGTGTTTAGATAGGTAATTCATACAGTCCTGACAGTAGATTCAGTTCTTCTGATATTTGTCCTGCAATGTATCTTTTCATAAACAAAATATATATGTATGTATAAGACACAATTTCCAGCCTGCTTTATCTCCTAAAATAAAATTTTTAGTTGTGTGATTTAAAGGGAAAAATCCTAATGATAAAATAAGGTTCTTTCATACTTCTTGGTCACATTTTGTTTTGCTTTTCAAATTTGTATTACTGTTCATAACTCTAAACATCTGGTTGAACTGTAAAACGATGGCAGATTTTCATTTCAGTATGTCATTAAGATAAAACACCTGAATTTAGTCACTCATCACAAGTAAAAAACATAATTCTTATTAAAGTCAAAATCAGCTTTGGGATTTAATCTTTCTTGATTTGTTGGAACTTTTACAAAGTTTATATGTGTGATGAAATTAGATCTAATTTATCCAGTTTGATGTATCTCCCCAGCCACATTTACAAAGATGGAAATATGCTAAATGAGTTACGTAGATGAAGAAAGAATATGTCCCTTAAGAAATTCCCCTTGATGTATATAATTAAATGCCTTGTTAGAGACAACTCTAGTGATTTTCTTCTGCTAAAAAAATATTTTCTCCTAATTTATTCTAATTAAGTGGATTGTCATGAGGTCACTTATTTGGCTGTTCATCATTCTTTGAAGATCTTTCTATGAACCAAACACAAAGTGGCACAATTATTCCTGTCAAAGCCAAGGATTTCTACTTCAATAAAAATGTATTGAAATTACTCTTTTCTATTTTCATTATTTCAGCAGAAAAGTCACTGAGCTAGTCATGTCGAGTGCTGACTAATTTAGATAGTGAACTCTATGGCACAGGCCGCAGAGGGAGGAATATCATGTGTGGCACAGGGGAGCCTCAGTAACAAAACAGAAGAAACTGTTGCACAAATCACTCTTTCCCAGGATGATCCCTTTTCTCTGGGCTACTCTCATGCCTCCATCCCTCAGCCCTCAGCCCCAGGTCCACAAAAGGGGATGGTTTTTCAGGTGATGATTGCCAGAGAGGGACAGCCTCCGGAGCTGGAGCAGCAGCAGRGGAGGCAGCAGCTGCCGGCCCCGGGGCAGGGCAGTGGTTAAAGCTGTGACACCCAGCCCAGGCCAGGTCAGGCTGAGCCACCTCTCCGAGGGGTCAGCACCAGGACCAGCCCATCCCACTGACAAAGACAGAAATAATTCCTGCTGGACTGCATATGATATGTTGCAGATATCCTTGAAGATCTCAAAATACAAATTATGTGCACTTGAAGGCARAAACCTAAATTTAGGGTTATTGTAGTTAGATA
Source organism: Mixornis gularis (assembly GCA_003546035.1). Taxonomy (NCBI): domain Eukaryota; kingdom Metazoa; phylum Chordata; class Aves; order Passeriformes; family Timaliidae; genus Mixornis; species Mixornis gularis. The sequence goes on along the minus strand of QVAJ01000110.1, from coordinate 2,427,678 downwards.
GACTGATTGCTGTAAAACATTTGCTTAATTTGCAACTGAAGCGAACTGAAGTGCTAACAAAAGGAAGAGGAAAAGAAAAATCAATTTAACAACCCCCTACATTTTGTTGCCTGAAATTTTTAAAAGATTGAGAATTCACAATCTATTTGCATTGTTACTAATTGAGATTGTTTTCCTGTATATATGTCATTTTCAAATGGAATAATTAATATGAGAAAAAGTAAAATATTAATAAATGAACAGATGTGGAAAAACTGAAAAGCATGGCTGAAACTGCACAGTGTTTACTACGTGTGGGTAGGTCTATGTATATGTATAGGCCTTTTTTATTCAGGATTAGCATGATTGTTTTTGTTAAGATGTGAAACTGTCAAAAGAAATATTGCATGTCTCCATTGTGAATAAAAAATTATCCTCTATATTGAAATTAAGGTGACATTGATATATAATAGCAGGAGAGCAGACTAAATTTTTTAAATATCAAATATTTTGTTATCAGGTTTTGAAACAAAAAAAAACTAGTTGCTTTACCTACCTCCTGACTGAGGAAGCAAAAACATCAGCAGTTTCCAAGAATCCTTCTTGCTAAACTAATCAGATTGTTTTTTTGATTTTTGGATATTCATATAACCAAATATGTTACACAACTGTTCAAGGATTATTTGTTAGCAGATTTTTCATGATGAATCAGACCAAAGGTTCATCATGCTCATCTATGGACTTCTAGAGTGTTCAAAGCTACATATATGTAGAACAGTACTGGGAAAAGGCCAACCTGACTTCTGGGAGTTTAATTCAACCTTCAATTATCTGTACATCAGGGAGTTTCTGAGCCAGATGTAGTATCTGTGTGTTCACAAAACTGATGTCTTTTCTGAGACATCTCTTCTCTGCCATCTCTCGAGCCCATACATACCACAATATTCTGTAACACTGAATTCTACAACTTATCTAGAAATTATGAGGAGATTCCTCTGCCTTTGTTTTTTCTTCTTTAGTCTCCATAGGGTTAGGTAAGGTAGCCAATCCCCCAGTCTAGAGACTCCAGATTTATTTGATGTCCCTGTTACTGATTAAAAGGTATTAAATAAGGTATTAAATATAACTTGTTCCCTGACTTGTACTAATACTAGTTAGTGCCACTGATCAATGAGAGTTTGAGAAATTCATTACACCACAGGATGGAAAATCTGAAATCAAGGGGAAACAGAGGACAAATGAACATTTAGTTAAAGGAAATTTAGACTTGCAAACATTTATTCGCACAAAAAAAACATCCCAACAGTAATAGATTTGATTATATGAAATTTAAGCCATGAACCAAGTCTGTACTCTGATTAACAGGGATCTTGGGATGATCATCCTTAAAAAGCAACACCCAATTTTTAAAATATCCTGTATCCACTGTTTTAGGAGATGCAGTGAAAAAGTTATGAAATAATTATTCGTTAAAGTGTCAGGTGTGTTTACTAATTTCTTATGATCTTCTAGTGTAAACATATCAATAAATGCATTATTCTTTCTCTTTCTGTGTTTATCTTTGTTTCCTTCTGGATTCAGTGAAATTCCTTATAAAATAATTTCTGTGGTTGAGCTAAAAGACTACTTTTACTTCAAAGCTGTAAACTCAGGATTTGTCTCTGGATGGTGTTTCCTGGTTCATAGGGAAAAAAGTTTCCAAAATTTTGTGATGGTTTTTGTTAAAATGCTGTATTTGGAGTTCTGTTTTATTTCTAACTAAAGAGATGAAATTGGTGTTTTGTTCTGCTTCCAGTACATCTTTTTTAACAGACATTAAACTTTCAAGGAGATCTGAACTGTCACAAAATCAGTGTTAGAGGCTATAGATGGAGAGACAGCAGTTTTTATAGTGCTTCAAAGCAAGAAAAAAAGCTATTTTTTTGAAGTCAGTGCATTCCAGACTACTGGCTGCAATTTAGCAGTTCTTTCTAGACAGCTCTGCTGATCTGGGACCTGACCTAATACCCATAAAGGTTACTTGTAGTTTGTCAGTGTAGACATTAGATGAATTCTGTTAAGATCTTTTGCTGTGGAAGAAAGCCTTCAGATTTAAACTGGCCATCTCTGATAAACTGCTAAGCAAATACTGGTTACATTATATAGTAGGTGAGAAGAGAAAGATATGATCAAAGACAGCCATAAAGAAAGGCTGGGTAGAAGGATAACTATAGAAAATCATGAAGGTATGCTGTAGGGCATAGGTGAATTGAGTCTATTGATTTTTATATGTTGCACTATAACTTCTGTTCACAGCTAGATGGTGCTTCCCAGTACAGAGTGAGCTATTTGCTGTCACACAGTAGAGTGTAATTTCTTAGTCATTAATGTCTGTCGTATTTTGTTGAGTGAATTGGACACTAGAACCAAGACCATCATTGTTTAAGTTGCACCAAAATGCTCTATGAGCTTTCTTAATTAAATGGTATTCTACCATCATTGGTAAACTGTGCTGACTGAGGCTCAGAACACAGGTTTTTGAAYGTACTCTGTGAATTCGTACTTTAGCAATTTAACACATCTTTGCTGAGGCCACTATCATTTTAATTTAAGCTACACAGTCAAGGTGAAAAAAAGAATGTAATAAAAATTAATGATTTCCACTTTTTAAATTGAACATTTTGATTTTGCCAGCTTTTAAAAATAACTAAGATTACATAATAAAGCTTTCTAGTCAATTTCTGATTTGGATTATTCTCCAGGGTGTTTTATTCTTGCCTCAGGTAAAAATTTTTACATGCTCAGATAAACCATTAATACATAATTAAAAAAAAAACAGTGTTGCTTTTTTGTTTTGTTGGTTTGGGTTTGGTTTGGTTTTTTTTCCATCATATATCCCATCATCTTTGTTTCAGCATTTTCTGTGGTTGCATAGCTTGCCTGGTGCAATAGAAAAACACCACTGTTAATACAACATACCACAATCTCCTATTTTGTATTTCCTGACGTTTAAGTAACTAAAACAATGTGTACTTTGCAAAGGTTTCCAAAGGCTGCCTTTTCAAAAGACGTTCATTAGATAGTGGCTTAATATACTATTGTTATTTTTATGGTATTATATATCTTTCACTACTGAAGAAAATTTTGACATTTTAGTAAGAAAGGATAAAATTCAGCAATTAAAGGTGAATCATCAGGAGATGTTGATTCTCTAGAGTACCACAATGTATAGCAATGTGTCACCACCAAATGTAAGTGATGTCTGCTGCCACACAAAGAAGTCATTATCACCACCCACTGTTGCATSTAATGTACCACAAAGGTATTTATGAGACTATTCTCTTAACCTTATGTCATTTATATAGAAATACACGACTACCACATTCAAATACATGCTATCATAATTGAGACAAGAGAATAAGACCCATGGGGATTTACTGAAATATAAAAAATTACTTACTTTTTTTAAGACAGGAAAAGATTAGTTCAAGTGTAAGATTGTTACTTCCCAAGGAACTAGAAAGAAGAATATAGAGTGCAATAGATAGAATTTCTGCTACTAACATTTGCATTTTTTAATATGAAGAATTAAATAAATAAAAATAAATTTTCAATATTATTTATTTATATAAATATTACATGTAAATGCCTAGAGATACTTTTTCRTATGTATATATAAATTCAGAAAGCATAACTGTTAGTGACATGGTCTGTGTCAAAAAGGAATTGCTTGAGAGGCTTATGGACTGGCTATTARCACTGTTCCCTAAAACTAAATAAAAAATATTATTTCAGTGAACACACTGAAATGATAACATTCTGCGTAAAAGAATATGCATTTGTTTAGAGGCTTTCCAATGTGTTTTCTTATAAAACAACAACATTTGCCCTCTTCAGTTGCATAAAAAAGTCCATAACAAGGACAGACAAAGATGTCTGGACACAGTAAAGTTTTAAAACTAATGATAAGGTTTAAACATCCCTCTTTAATATTTGGACTGTGATCCCAGTGCTCTTCATCTAGGTTTTTGAGACTGCTTTCTGTGCTAAATTCTTAGGCAGGGTTTTATTATTTTTAAAAGAATCAGAGACCAAATAGTTACTGCAGTGCCTAAGCTCAGCATCTAGGCTCTTTGTCACATTTCACAACCATAATTCTGTATATTAATTTTGCTTTGTGCTTTAGCCCAATATCTASAGGCATGAAAACTTCCTTATTAGTCTATTCATAACTGACTACTGATATTTATTTGGAATTAAAAATACTTCAAAATATCATGACACTGATTCTAATTTGTGAAAAATTGAAATGCATAGATCTTTTTACATGAATTTATATAACTTGCATGGCTTCCAATGTGGGAGTGATGTTTATGCCACATGTAAGTCCCTTGCCTTGGCCTTCCTTCCCATCATTTACTTTCCCTGACTTGCCTTCCCCTGCCCTGCCCTGCCCCCCCAAACGATCATTTCATAATTAAATAAAATATTGTTATGAGCATGTATATGTGAAAATTTGCTCACTTTAATTTTGGCATTCTCTAAATTTAATTGTTGACTTCTTGACATTATTTTGTTTTTCTCTTTTCATTCACATGTTGATTATATGGGTTTATGGGTAATAAAGCTTAAATTGTTGTGAATAAATAGTTTCCAGAGCATTAAAGCCAAACAGAAGAGCAGAATAATCCATTTCAAATATTAGAAATAAACAAATATTAATTTTAAACTAATTCTTCAATTTAAACAAGAAGATTTCCTTGAAATGTCCATACAGAAGTATTTATTGTGTGACATTTTAAATTCACAGCTTTTCAATGGAAAAGGAATACCATTCAAATAGTTTTGTTCATATTCATGCCTATTCCCATTTCTTTGTTTTTATCAACACTACAAGCTTTCTCATTTTTCATGGCTTCAGTTTCTTCATGGTACAATGAATAGATGTTCCATGAAAATTATGTTAAAATAACAGAGCAATTTCCATGAATATTCATAGAGCTAATTATTATTCTTGCTTCTTGATTGTGAAAAAACATGGAAAAGTTTGTACATGCAGAAAATAATGCAAAAAGGGGGTTTGAAGTAGGAGTTTATGTAGGTGTAGTTCTCAACATTTAAATTTCTATTCAGGATGAGCTATTCACAAAAATAGTGCCAGTTACTTTGAAGAGGGCCAGGGTGGGGGAAGAACAAAACAATCCCATCAACAAAAGAACTAACTATACATCATTCAAATAAGATGAAAGAATCACAGGAATATTATAAATCTTTAGAAATTAGATACTAGTTTAGTAATAACATTCTTGAAAGGCTTAGGTCTTCCTTCCATGTGCTATAGTGGCCTTCAGAAATTGCTGAGGTCAGCTGAGAGGCTACAGAAAAAACAGAGTCAGTCAAGTACTAAAATAATATCTGAAGTGGGGTCTGATCTGCCTGAGGAAAAGGCATCTGCTCAGCCTTACCTTACAAGCAATCTTTCCACACCCTTCCCATTTAGAAAATTTCTATGTACAGGACAGGTCCAGCTTTCATTCCCGTCTGCTGGGTCACCCRGGCCATGTCCTAGCTGCCATTCAGGATGGGACCTGGCTGCATGCTAAAATCTCACATATATTAACTTCCTCCAGAAGGCAAACCAAATATTCTGTCGGGGTGAGTGCTTGCATACAATTTAGTAAATGATGGGAGGAAAAAGACAGGGAGACTGTACACATTGTATAGAATTCTTGTCCTGTCCCTTCAAACCTTAATTTTGTGCARGACAGAGGTAATGAAGATGTTAAAGCTGCTTTGTTCCTCTGTACAACAAAATATGAGATATTTGTAACAGACACTGCAAAAAAAAGAATTAGTAACATTGCCTGTTACTTGTTACTCATATGTAATCATGTGCATGCAAAAATGTTGGTGTGTTTTTGTACACACAGTTAATCTGCTTCCTGTATGGATTTTTGCTGGCCATGGGTTAAAATATTTTCAATAAAACCATCTGAAAAAAAAAAAAAAAAGTCTTCATAAGGAGTTGATGAAGAAATTAAATGAAGAAAATCCATTGCCTAAAAAAGATCTATGCAGATTGTAATTTCAGTGTGAAAAAAACCCTTTGCCTCAAGATATATCAGTGATCAGTAGGCTTTGATACATACATTTTTTAAGTGCTTCTGTATAATTTTTTGCTGTTGCCAGACTAGTCATTTTATCTCTGTAGTAATGAGAGCTTTTCTTAACTAGGTCATCTAATAGAAAGTGGAATTATCTTTTAAGACAGCTTTTTTGTTATTGTGCTGAGACAGGTATTTGTTTATGATCCTGCAGAATGACATCACACAGTCACCATCATCCACTCCTCAGTTCCTTAGCTCTACCATAATGTAATACTGGCATAATTTTCTGGCTCCTGGCACATTGTGTGTCACTGACATCACACAAATGGACTGCAAAACATTAACGGGTCAGAATTCTTGTGCGGTTTTCTGATGTATTGAATAATGCTTTGYCTGCGTCTGAGTTCATCACTGCACGCTTCCTTTACAGCCAGTGAAACAAACAAGTTTTTTGAAAAAGAAATTATTTTAGTTTAGAATTAGGYCTCTGTATTTTTTCAGATGATTTTGTCATAAAGCTACACTTCCACTGACTGTGCAGAGAGGTACAGACTGTTAAGATGACTAAACATATATGGATGCTAATGCTGGAAATTACTACAGTTAGGTGAGGTGCAACCTATCTAGATCCTCTTCATAGTGAATGAAAAGGTGTGACACTTCAAGGGAATGGTTCATCTTTTCTCAAAATAGTTTTCCACAACGGTGAATAGATGAATCGCTGAATCACACTTCTGTTTTTCTACATGATTTTATTTCACTGAATTCTAAAAATGTCCCTTGCGTGRAAATTATTAAATTCATTTCCCATGTGTCCAAGTAATGGCTASAGCAAATTTAAGAAGAGTATACAAGCCCTTGTATACAACCATTTTTTTAATCAACTTCTCTGATTCAATTGTATTTAATTATTTTAAAAATATTTTGATTTATACGTAAAATATATTTACTTATATATTTGGATTTTCTTYGTGAATGCAGTTATAACTCTTTCAAGAAGATATTAAATATTTCTTAATTATGTATTAATTATCTGTTACTCAATATACACTTAAGTTAGAAAAAGTAACAGTAACATTGATCAAAATCTGCACAAATGAAGYACAAATACATTTTTAGTATTAAAAAAATGTGTGCATATTAATACTTAAGTTCAAAGGTCAGAGAGGACCTTGGCCTGTATTCTACTGTGGTTCATTACAAATATTTTTGTCAATTATTTGTAATGTTAAATATAATCTTTGTCAAAAATAGTCAATATCAGACTTGTCCTGGTACCACAGATATCAGAAGTTTATTCTATTCTGATAAATGGCATAAATGTGAAAATAAACACAACTTTTCCGTGTTTAATGAATATTTCATTAGAAGTCTCTCCAAGATGAAATTCTGTAAAATATTCAAACTTTACTAAACACCAATATGTCTTTTACAGTAATTATTTTTAAGAATTCATTCAAATATTTCTGACTTTTTCCCCTTACAGCTGTTCCTCCYCTGACAGAAGAAAGAGTAAGGCTTGTTTCACTTGCAATAGACAATTTGTTTCGACATGCTTTTCTTGTTCYTAACTGCAGAGTGAGGGAGGTCCTTAAAACATATTCCAAAGAATGTCAACTTACTTTTTTCAAAGTTGTAAGAGTCTTGTAGAGAGTAAAAGACTGACAAGTTTTATTGAGAGCATGACAGCCAGAATTTCACCAAGAAATATAACCCTTAATCTTGGGGCATAATATTGACAAAACCTCATGTTTTTTGTTGAAATACTTCCTTCTAGATCCCTAGTAAGTTGATAATTGCCATTGAGCTTGCTCTTTAGAGAAAGCTGCAAGCAATTACTTGAAGAATTTTTATTTTCTCATGATGAGTAAAATAGAAGCAACACAGCAACTACCTTTCAATTTAATGTTTAATGAAAAGTTAAGTAGGCAAAATTACTGAGGAAAAGATGCAGTCCTTCATTTTCKGCAGCAGAAAGCAATGTAAATAAGTAATAATAATTGGCGTAAATGAACAGAATACTTGAAAACTCTGAGGGAGATCACAACCTATTGATCTACATCATTTGATAAAAAGTTACAAACAAAAGCTGGCTATGTGTTTTATATGAAAAATTCCATAGAACAGAGTTATAGTCCAGACAATAATCTGCAATTTTCGTTCATATTATTGAGATAAATATAGCAATATTGCTTAAATGACAGTGATAACCATTTCTTTCAATGCCACGCCCATTATCTTATTTTATTTTTCATAACTGCTTTTTCTACTTCCTTAAAATTTTTTAACACATGTTCTTTTCTCTTAATAATGTGATGTCCTGAATTGGTAGCACCTGCATAGCTATACATAAATTATAGGTTCATCACATATAATCTAGTCTCAAAAGCAAGCTTGAATAGTCCAGAAGGGTTAGAGAATACAATTATGTCCAGAGAAAAGGCACTTTGGGCTGAAATGCCAAGACGTGTTGCTTCAGAGTTGCAATGAAAGTGATAAATCTGGTATAATTTAAGGGCTCTTTCTGAAAACCAAACAGAAGAGAGCCTAATTCAAAGTTTATCTTACAATATGTTTCACCCCCATTCAATGCTCATCAAGGATCCTGAAGGATAAAATTAAATTGATTCTGCACTAAAATTCTATGATCCTTTACAAAATTAATGTAATGATATACTGATCAGATTTTGGGCACCATTAAAAAGGTAACAAAATTAAAGTACAAGTTACATATTTTCTAGTCTCTATTTTTAGCCACAGGAAATCTTACTAAAACTATATTCTGAGGAAATGAAATATGATTCTGCAGATTTACTACAGWAAGTTGGTGGTCATTGTCCAAACTCCCAGTATCCAAATTACTGAGTCTTTTTACCACAGATATTACGTAAAGCAGAGCTTACATTGATTTACTTAGAGGTCCAAGGATGTTGCTTGATTGACATGTCAAGAACCCATGAATGTGAGTATGTGATCAAATGGTCAAGAACCACATTAGATCATCGTTTGGCTTAACCACAAAATTTTAGCCATGGTTCATGCAGCCAATGTTTGCAATTTTCTCAGCCCTATAAATGCTTATGGTGAGAGCTAAGGTATTTCACCTATGGGTAGTAGTACACAGATACATAGATGATGAAGTAGAACAAACTCAGTGCTTAATGTAACAGTGGTATTTTGACGGAAGAGCTACAATGCCAAAAAACAGTAGAACTGAGAGAGAGAGAACAACAACAAAAAAATACCCCTCATTAACATAAACACAGAATTCAAGAATCTGGTTCAATAATTAAACTTGAAGAAATGGACAACACAAAAATAAAATTACGACATGGTTCAATTAACAAAGTAATCTCATCTGGAAACTTCAGGAAAATGAGATTATTCCAAGGACATATTTCTACTTTGAACTTAATGGCAAAAGTCCAGCTGAAATCACTGTGAGCAAAAACAAGCCCTAAACAATGAAAGAAAGAGTCTGGCAATATTTCAGGACTCCATCAGTTTTAATGATTCATGCAGTGCCAAGTGTTTGGRGATGTGAGACTGAAAAATAAACAGTTTTTCGTCTCACATATTACTACTACAGGTATAGACATTTAGCAGAGACCAGAACATTAATATGCCTACAGTAAATACTGTTATCATGCAAGTTTTCCTTTTTGTAAAATAGGCTAATTAGGGTAGAAATATACTAAAGTGGAAAAAAACCTAAGCATAAAACCAAACCAAAATTTTGAATAAATATTCTAGAATTTATTGAGAGAACGTCATGTTTTTGTTTGCTTTCACACCTGTGTCACACAGTAATTTACAAAGATTTTGAAAAAAAAAAATTTCCTTTCAAAAATCAGCAGTATCATAAACAGGAACTTCTTGAGAAGGTTGGCAAAATTTCTTCTGACTCGATGAGTGAAAAAAGAAATTCAGTTGTAGAATTGTGATAACTGATAGTATGTTTGGGCATTGATGGGAAAAACTCCAAGTTCATCGAATTAGTGATTTCAATGAAGTGAGTTTTCCACCTTTTGTATATATTAGATAACTATAATATATATATATTTATATAATTGTTATATATATTGGATAATTAAATTATGTCCAAAATTAGTATCTACCAGCAGGAGATAAAATATTTATCAGATAGGTAATTTATGCAATAAGTGTGGCTTTTTTTCTCAGGAAAATATTATTGAAAGCTTCCTATGAAATATTTTTGTCTTCTAAAGAAGGAAAGATGAACAATATGGTCAGGGTTATTATTATTAACCCGTTGAAATATTAATGAAAAATCACTTCTAAAAGATTTGTCTCTAAAAGTTGTAGCAAGCTTTTATTGAGTTAAGTCAAATCTCTATTGCAGAAATAAYTAATATCTGCCAAAAATTATATTGTCATTCTGYGTTGATAACTCACATATCCTAAAAGGAAAAACTGTGGTCCTGGAACCAMGCAAATGATCTTCCTGTTTGGTCAAAATAAAGGCACAGTACATGACAGGATGCTATGGGTTAACAGGTAATATTTCCTAATTGCTAATATTGAATTAAATAAACCTCTGCTCTAATTTTATGTAGAAATTATTCTACAGGAGGATTATAGAAATACTTTTTAAGGATCATATTGCTCACCCAGGAAATATTTGGTATTATTAGTTCAACTCCTTCTTATTTTTTTAAAAAATATTACAATTGATTGATTGATTAGTCTTTTCCTTTATTGCTGCATCCTTCTTACAAGTTGTTCTGAGATGCAGTTTAAAGATGGAAAGTCAGCCAAACTGGCCTTTTCCTCATAATGAATTTCATTGATATCTGCCATTCATTTTAACTAATCAATAATAATTCTATTTTAAGAATGATATTACTGACTTGACTAAAAAATGAATATATAGTRTTTCAAACTTAAAAAAATTACCTTTTTTTCCTGTTACATTGTTTGGTTTTTTTGTGCGTTTGGAAATTTTTTTTGTTTGTTTTGCTGGTTTGTTGTTGGGTTTTTTTAAGGGTAGTTAGGACCGGACTAGACTGAGTGAAATAAGTGAAATAAGTAKGTCCCCAATGACATGGGAGGGGCTCAAAAGTCTGTTTGTCATTCATCCATAGTAATACTGTTTTAGTATTTCACACACTGATTTTGGGTGACATTTTAGTCAGTGAAACTGATATTCTGCCAGACTAAAGGTTTGGATTGATAGGTGGAAACATCAAAGCTTTGCAAATTCTGGATAAGGTAAACTGAAACCAATGGCATATGTTACATCGTATGACAGTTCGGATGCCACATCATGATTCAGTTATCCATGCACCAGGAAGCCAATACACCAGCCAGAGTAAATCAATCAGCCACCTCAAGACAAGTCATTTCTTGTCATAAATCCAGAGGTTCCAAGAGTACCCAAGGACGGAATTAAGAGGAATTCACAAAGTCCTGCTTAGAATTAACTTTAGGTTTGAAACTGAAATAATCAGGTACCTAAAATTCTTGTTATGCTTATTGTGAGAATTGCCTTCTCCCTTGACTCCAAAGGCAAGCAGTCTTTGGGATAAATGGTGTTTTGTTGGGATAAGCTTTCTATGGTCTCAATCTATCTCAATTAGACCAGCTTTACCCTGAAGTACTGCTCTGTGATCTATATTTTAGAGGTAAACCTAGGATGACACAATTAGCCTGACTTTTTTTTTTTTTCCTCAAATACAGTTTTGGGGTGCTTCAGTTGTATCCATGTATGGATATATACATATATCTTGGAATTTAATCTGCTGTCACATTCTGTGGCTCTCCTCCTATAATTTATTGCTTAAGTGTTTTGCAAGCCTGAAAATAAGTGAACTTAAAATAAAGCTTTAGATGCTTTTTCACTTCGTATATACAATGAAAATTCTGGATTTTTTCTTCTAGAGATTTTTAAAACTGTTGGGGGAAAAAAGAAAAAAGGAACATAAAGGACTTTATACTAAATTTTCTGGGTTTGTTTTCTTTTATTTTCAGCACCAATGAATGTTGMGATCTGTTGCCTTAATTATAATAGTTTCCTTAGAAATTAAGCTATGCCTACATTAAAATTACCTTCYGCTGGCTCATTTATAAGCTAAATATATATTTTATGAGTAATTTATAAGAAATGCCCCAGCTCATGAATGTTGAATATAGTCTTTTCTATTYTGCTACTCTCCTCTCACGCTCAGCAAACAAGGCTGACTATATCAATGAATAGGGTCGTCAACTACCGAATGTGGGGTTGCTTTTTTTTCCTCAGGACACTAAAGCCTGTTTATGTCTTTGGCTTTGGTAGCTATAGAGCCTGCAGCATTATGTATGTGAGGCTTGAGTAGAATGTTAATGATATTAAGTATTTAAGAATTACATCACAAAAATACAGAACAAGTTTCTGATGAGTGGTGGTTGCACTGCCTGGTTTTAATGCAGAATGCAAAATACAAAGGCATAGTCTTGCTGTTTGTACAGTAAATGAGTGCAGTAAATAAGTGACTTTGATTTCTTTGATTTGTTGAACAAAATGCAAATATATGCATAGACAGAAAGGTTGAACTGGGGGAGAGGGGAAATAAAACAAAGGGAGAAAAAGGAAGAGAAAAGCTGCTTTTCAACCTGAAATCCCCACCCCCACGAATTTAAATATGTTTCTATAAAATTTTAATGCTTCTCCAAAGAATTATAATATGCTGATACCTTTTTAGTGATACAAATTTGGCAATCCCTAATATCATTATATCATTTTAAGCAGATCTGTTTAAGGTTTCTGTCATGGACGGCTGATTTCAATCACACTGATGAGTAGAGCACCTTGGTGAGTAGGTGACATTTTAGGCAAATTCACACTTAATTATCCTTTCCGGTACATGCATGACTCTTTCTGGATTTAATGATGGCCTGCTCTTTAGCATTTTTAAACTCAATATTGTATTTTTCTTTCACTGGTGCAATGAATGTTTGACCATGCTGAAAATCTTATTATAAACAATGACAGGAGTGATGACTAAGATCCACAGAGAAGTCGCAACAACACAGCACATTCTTCCGGCTTTATCAATGTTAATGCTCAGAGCATAAATTAGAGGAAATATATATATATCAATCAAGGAAGAAATCTATATACATTTAAAGGTATTTCAACACAATTTTTTTATACAAAATGTAAAACGTTTCACTGTAAAAAAAATAATAAATGTTGGTGTGTTCATCAAATTTCAACAAAGATGCTTACAAATTACAAAGCAAAGATAATTTGTTTCTAATGAAATTTAAGAAGCTATAAAGCACTTAAAAAAACTAAATAAACYCAAACGTGAATACCTTGTGATCTGCAGCTATTTTAGGTAGTTGACAGAAATTTATGACATATTGCCATGGCAACAATGGGCTTCCTCAATAAGGCATTGCTTGTGAAGAGAATATTCTTATGATGCATTATAATGCTTATAATTATTTCTCAAAATCTACATGTTGTGTACAAATTAAAATCTGTCCTTTTCTTTTTYCCCCCTCTTCTTATTTGTTACAATAAGGTAATTTTTTTTCTTGATACTTTAAAGGATTCCACCCATGATAAGTTTCAATCGTGCTCAATTAGTCCACTAGATGGAGCATCTAGCATTTCCAGGAAAAAGGGRAAAAAAAGGTATTTAGGAAGCTAATTTTCACAAATATGTGTTAAAGTCGCTGAAAGTTTAGGAATAGAAGGAAGTAAATCACAGTCAATTTCAACTACTGTCTACAAGGCAGTCTTTGATGCAGYCCCATTTACCAAAATAACTCATTTGAAGAATGATTTAAATACAAAAAAAATTAAATAAAATAAATTTTWAAAAATCCACAAACAAAAAAATGTAGGGGGATGGGGGACAAAGAAGAGAAATGCTTTCAAGATCCTCTAGTAAGATTTCAGCACTTTCCTTCATTCTTTGAGATTTCATATGTTTCAATTTATACAAGCAGCCTGCAGAAATCTTTGGAGGACAGTTTATATTAATGCTGCAGAAGAGTAATTTCTGTGGAAAAGAAAAAGAAACGATAATGAAGCCTGTGTAGACTACTGYGAGTGAGAAAATGGGGGAAATATGAAAGATACGCTTCAATGAAAAGGAAACAGCAGTGGATATTGTACTGCCATAGGAAGGCTGTGAAAATCAGGCAGGAGCTCCAAATCRTTCTTTCAGTTCAGTGAGCACTGARAAAGTAAAGCTGAGCAGCTGTGAGTTCAGAGGTAGTAGGTCAGCACTGATCTGCTCAATCCACAGGTTTGGSCACACCAATGATGTGCATCATCTGGGAGGTTTAAATCAATAGGATGCTAAGTAAGAGTTCCCTTACTGCCCCTACCTTCTTTCCCTTACCCCCGGACACAAGGCATTTATTTTCATCAGCTAAATAAGAATGGATTTCTTAAAAGCTGGCTTCTGGCCAGGTTAATTTATGCATACGCAAACTTATGCTTCACCAATTTACTAAAACCCATCATTTAAGGCTGTTCAAACGTGCAGCTGTTTAAATGAGGTTGGAAGCAATTTTACCACAYGATGCTGATGTCAGTTAAAAGCTGAGTATTAGCAAAATGGGAAGGCATCAATGGAGTGTGTCTCCTACAGTGATCTGTGTTCCCCAGTGTCTAATGGATCAGGGAGACAGATATGCCTAGCTCATCGTCCTGTAAAGTTAAATTCAGATCTATTACCTATTACAGACATGGATGTATAAGAGGGCAAGCATTTTAAGTAGAATGAGAATTGTTTTGGTTCTGGCAAACATCCAGGGTGAGTCTGAATGGAGACTTTCAGGAAAAACAGGATGCATAACTGCCAAGTGTGAAAATGGCTACAAACGATAGTTTATGTGGGAAAAAAAAAATAAAATAGCGCACTCAGAAATCTAGGCATATCAATCAGATAATGTAGGTAAAGAATGCATATCCCAGGGTGTGATCTCAGGAAAAGAGAATATCATGTTGTATAAAAGCCCTGGGTAAGATCTACATCAGTTCTGGATACGAATTATCAGCTTCATGTGCTGATGAAAATGCAAATTTCTTTTAGATGAAACAAAGTGCTCAGAAATGATTGTAAWCTGCTCTGAGTTATGCAGATAAATGGTTATTCAAGGCAAAAGTTTGCTCATCTGCAAAAGGGCCTGCTTCACGCTGAATCATTTTAAAAAAATCTTCTTTTTTCTATGTTTGTTATATCTATGGCAGATTTTGATTTCTATTCCATATATTTTAAGTATGAGGAGACAGATACAAAAACACAGGATTTTTTTCTTTACAAAGTATGAAGGATCTGTATTTAACTGTCCTTATGGGCAAATAGCAGACCAAAAGAGAAATGAAAATATATAAACAAATATTGAACAAAAACTGTTTATTGCATGCTTGAAAAATTTATGATAAAGGTTTGAAAGTTGCATTACACTTTTAAAGTTAATAGTTTAATAAAATTAAGTAGGTTATCACTGATGTATCTGACATGTGGATAATGATTTTAATTTTTGATTGTTTAGCTGCTGTCTTTTTACAATCCTAAAAGAAGTAAGACGCAAAAAGATGGAAAGTTAGCGGATTCGCAAGAGCATGTAGTGACAAGAGAAGGGGKAATGGATTCAAACTGAAAAAGGGTGGGATTAGATTAGATAATAAAAATAAATTATTTGCTGCGAGAGTGATGAGGCAGTGAAACAGGTTGCCCRGGGAAGTTGTGGATGCTCAATCTCTGGAAGTGTTCAAGACAAGACTGGATGGCACTTTGAGCAACCTTGTCTTCTGAAAGGTGTCCCKGTCCCTGACAGGGGGGTGGAACTAGATTATCTTTAGGTCTCTTCCAATCCAAGCAATTCTATGATTCCATGACARCTTCTTATCAACAGTCCTGCTGAAACAGCGTTTTTCAATTCTTGCTTTACAGTATGACAATCCTATCTGTGCAATTGTCTGAGATGCAGTTTTCTTGAAATCCTTCTGTTCTCCAGCTTCCTTTGGTGCTAAAAAAAAAAAAAAAGGTAAAAACTTCTACTTACGATTTTCTTTGTTTTGTATATGCATTCTTTTTCCCCAGAAATTTATGTTATTCACATTGTGCTCAGTTTTARAAAGATTTAGTTGGGATATTTTCATTACCTTCAGTTGCAGCTGGGAAGGCACTCCTTGAATCTAACATGCTGCTGTACTAATTCAATGAGAGGTTAGTTTAAAAGAATGGTTAATTGAGAATAAAATTAGTTACTTTCTAGAAACACAACATCTGAATTAACTGAGAAGAATGTAACAATTTCTGGACTTTTTAAACATGGGCTGTTAACTTCCCTGGCCATAATTRCTTCTTTGGAGCTATTATGCTCTCATGTAAATACATATTTAGCAGTATTTCAGAAATGAGATTATGGGCCTAGTAGACCATGGCTATGCCAAAGGATTTACAGCACATACTGTAATAAAGCTGACAAAAGTCATGTATAAAGTATTATAAGCCACTCTGAATGTCTTAGCTGCTYAACTTCTTCAATACAACAATAGGCTGAGAAAACACTGTGACTTTGAAAAAAATTACGTTTATATTAATCATAGAAACACTTTTGTAAGCTTTAAACTCTGTCATTGTCCCATAGTCATAGGAACAATAGCTAATTCTGAAAGCTACTTCACATCAGAAAACCTACATTTAATGGAAGCAATATAGTAGAAACAATCTCAACAGCCTTCTCATCTCAGATAGTTACTCTACAAGACCATGTTTGAAAATAGGAGTAAAACCAGACAAGCAGGCAGAGACTTAATAGGACAAGTTTCACTGCAGAGAAGAGGGCTGAGTTCACAGTTAAGATGCTGTACTGGGATTATAGGTCAACAATAAATCTTAATATTTTCTGTATCTCAGAACCATGTTATCATCCAAATGTGATAGTATAACGTAACACTGGTGATTTAACACTTGATTTTAAGTTATATTTGGAAATTATAGTTAAGACATTGTAAAATATTTTACTATCTTGATCCAGACTCAATTTACCAAATTAAAACATGGGCTTTGACTCAACTGCTTAATAGTCTTTTTCACTCATGAGGAGTTGTTTGGTTTAAATGAGTTTCATACAACCATTTAAGGTTTTTGATGACTAGGATACGTAGTTAAATCACAAAGCAAAATTATTTTTGAAAGAAAAAAAGGCAATTCAGGAGACCATCCATTCACTGAGTACATGAATTARTATTATATGACTTGCAGAAAATTCAGAAACTGACTTAATGAATTCTAATAAAGATAGTAAAGAAAGTTTAATTAAAAAATAAAAAAGGTTGATAAATAAAACAAAGTTTCATGGTCTGACTTTGCCTGGCAATCCACATGTAAAGGATGTATGTAAAGGATGATCTATAGTTTATCTTAGCCATTTTTTTTAAACAAATTGCTTGTCTAATTGTAATCATGATAAYAAATATGTTCAAATTCATCATATTTACAAAAGAATTTATGACTWTAATGTGGTGGATAAACATCTTCTTGAGAACTATTTGAGGGAACTAGTGGTTCAGGCTTGTTGAAAGTTTGCTGCATGCTATGTGCTGCATACTTTGATGATGTCCTATAATGAAAATTTATTAGAATTGCATAATRTGCTAAAAAGAACAAGGCAGAGTGGCAGATATTGGGGGTGATMATTCACTAAAATTGTTAGAGCAGTTTAGCTGCCCTTTTTTAACTRTCACTGATTTCTATAAAGATGGCATTAGGCAAAACTAGGAATTTTTTTCAAACAAAACAAAACAAAAAAAAGATTATATAGGCTAGCCAGACTTTTTTGTGTTTTTTTACTGAGTTCTTGTAAAATCTGGAAAGAACTTCATTTAGATTTTTCTAGTAACTGTAAAACTCAACTCTCTGATTTTCAATTTGTTTCATTTGAGTYAGTAAACAAATAAAGAAGGTACCTTCTCTAAGCTCCCCTTACAGGCTATCCAGTACATAAGTGCAACTAGTTAATGCTTCTGATGTATATGTGGGTGGACAGCAAGATGGAGACTGGGTGATCAGTCCCTCCTGTGCAAGAGAACGTTGTGTTCATCACCACTTGAGGAAGCTGAACATACAAAAGTCTGTGGGACTCCATGAGATGCAGCCCAAAATCCTGAAGGAAYCGACTGATGTAGTTGTCAAGCCACTCTCCATGATATTTGAAAAGTCATGGCAGTCAGATAAATCCCAGGTAATGTTCCTGAATGACTAATCGGCCCTGGAGCTGCTTTAGTACAGCTACATCCATGGGATAAAGAGATTTGGGCTGGAGAACTGATGYGACCCTTCTACATGGAGGATTTTTTTATTTCAGCAAGTAAAGTACCTATGTTATATTTTAGGAGGACTCTTATTCTACATTCTCTGGGAAWTATTCCTCTATATAGTCCCTTTAAAGCCCAGATAAATTAACTTTCCAGATCTGAATTGTGTCTTACCATTTTTATCTTTATGTATTYTTAGACYTAAATSATTTTTCTGTTGMTRCCAGCTTATCCTYTAATATTTTACTTTGAATATTTTAMCAATTTAAATTCTTCTCTTTACAGRTTTGCAAAAAACACCATCAAAATTACTTTCAGGGGCAACATACCTTCAGGTATCCTGCTGCAGGATAAGGAAATAGACTACAAGATCTTTTGAAAACTCATTTGTGTTTCATAATTAGGTGATCTTCAAAAATTGGGTCATATTTGAATTATTTAAAAAAAATAAAAGTTGTAGTAATTCAAAATCATTTGTATTTCCATTGCATAAAATGTGCAAATTTTCCAAGGAGTTTTTATTCCTATTCCTATTTTATGCTTGAAATATGACATTTTGAAATTTCTCCCCAAATGACATTTTATGTCATTATATATTTAGTTACCAAAGTAATTTTWGAAATGACATTTAATTTGGAAATTATTTTGAAGCAATATTTTAACATGATTTTTTCTTTGAAACTTTGAATTGAAGCACATTTTGTCTTTGCATTCTCCAATTAAGAAATCACAATGTTTCCCAAAATCTTGTTTCCTGTGGAAAAACGTGAATTTCAACAAAAAAACCCACAACAATTTTGTTTMCCCCATTCCCCCAGGAAACCTGTTTTTTGAAAGAAATTTAATGGATGTACTGATTAAGGACTGTTCARTTTGTTCTAATTCTTCATTTATATTCCATTCTTTTGACCCAGAAATGTAAAATCACAGCATAGCACATAGTAAGACCCTAGGATCCATGTACATATGTGCCATATATGTATAAGTTCATTTATGGGGRAAATTGCTCATTTGAGCAAAAAAAGCACTTGATAATAATGTATTTTATAATGTATAATGTTAAAATATTTTATATCTGGAAAAAGATTTCCACTTACTTAGAGGAATACTAAGCTTCATGCTGAAAACTGCAAAGCACCCTTCAATCAGTGCTAGGGTAGAAAAGCTAAAAAGAAAACCAAAAAGAACAAATTCAAACAAAACCAACACACAATCAAGAAATAAAGCCACTCAAACTGAAGCCCAAGGACATGATGAGAAAACCAGGAGGAAAAAAGAGGAGGTAATTTTGTGAGTGCTCAGCTAATGAATCCTGGTTTCCATGGATTTGATCTTTATGCCCGTGCCTAAGAGGAGTCCAATCTAAAGCTTTCCCTTTATCTGAAGTGTTCATGATTTCTTTTCTGTGTGGATTATATGACATTGAATAAAGGTGGTGTTTATACTGCAGCTTTTCTCTCAAGAACAGTTCAGCTGGGAGTATATCCTCTATTTTGCTGTCATCTTTCACAAAAAGTACAGAAACTTAATAACCTTTTGAAGACCAGGAGTTTGCCAAATTTAACAGAGAATGTGATTGAAATTGTCTAGTTGTGCAGTGGTTGTTTGAGGTGCAAACAGTCAGAAAACTAACTAGGCAAACACACACCAGACTGTGATTATGTAGCACCCATACAAAAACATGTTATAAAGATCCAAGTGGAAGGGCTGGTGAGATAAGGAAAGAGCAAGCTTTGACAAACTGCAGCCAAGAATAGCTTCAATACCTTCTTCAGTATTGGAAACAGGCAAGTCCAGGGGACCAATTCTAACCATTTTTTAAGGGTCAAATCTATGAGCTCAAGTACACAATGCCTAAATCCTGTCTCACATAAAACTACTGTCAAGGGCGAGAGGAAATACTACTCTACCTATGCAATATAAAACAGAATTTATCTACTTCTGTCAAGACAGCATTTCTTATATCCAAAGAGTGAAAGGGAGCAGTATGAGAGAAATTCTATTAAGTAATCTTTACTAAGTAATCATTGACCAGCAAGACGTCTTGTGCTACAAGTGCTTCCATCAGTAGAATAAGTGACCAGGATTATTATGAAAACAGAATAAATCTCTGTATTTTTGCCCAGGCTTACTTTGGTTTTTTGCAAATAAAGCTTTCATTTTATTTAGGTCTATGAGGGTTTTTTACTCTTGTTGATGGACTAGAACCAGAAGAATTTTTGCAATTAGTTGAAAGGCCAACCACTCAAGTGGTGCATTTAAAATGTTCAGTTAAAAATGTTGTCACACTGCTTCTTCCTTCATTCATAGCAACTACCATAACAAGAGGTGTGGAGATGCTAAATTAGGTGAATAATCACCCGAATGCAAGCTGGCTATGAAGCAACTGAACTGAGGTGTTTCAGAATATTCCTGTAGCTGGCAATTTGCAGTTACTTTTGCTGTATTGTTCAATCAAATAGTGAAAATTTAATGAAAATTCAGTCATTATTTTCTTGAGAGAAAAAAAAATTTACAAGTATCAGTTTTTTTTAGAAAGTTCGCCCACAAACAGTTCAATTTCAGTTTGCAGTCTCGCTTCAGTTTGCACCATAACACAATATTTCATTTTGTAGCATTGAGAATGAACCAGTCTGCCTCCTCTATTTATCCGATAAGCATCTGTGAAGCTATGAAAAATCATGTAAATTGTTTGCCCTGCTTCTGTTGTGTAATAAGGCAGGCAATTCCAGGAGGCAAATTATCCCTAAGGCTCTTATCCAAGAGGGGCTGCCCTGTGGGCATGAACATGTCTCTGCATTGATACTGAATAAGCCTGGATGACTAGCTTACTCCACATGATTGTAAGGCAGCTAAAACTGTGTGGTTGAATCTCATCTCTAGAGTCTACACTTGGCATGTACATAAAGAAAAAGATGGATTTGAGGAGAGAATGTCTAGAGCCTACAAGCTCCACATATAATTAGATTAATGAGAATTCTCCAGAGGTTCCATCAAAGGAGGAAATTATTTGTCTAATCCAAGTCTCCCAGACAGCAAATGTAAGATTCTCAGTGGCCTCAGTAGAAGTTATATTATGCCACAGCTTACAATTCTTTTTTCTCATTTATATTAAAATATTTGCACCAAAATGCAAAGTAAATAAATGAAAAAGGCATTAAAGATAGGGATTATTTTACCTAAGTTTATACATCAAACAATTAGCTACCTTCAGCTAAAATAATAATCCTGGGTACTTTCTGCAGCTTTATGAAAATAAATAGACAACTGCAAAAGGTAATATGTCTCACTAAATTTAGGCAGTCATCTTGAGCCAAGAAGACTCTCTCCTGGATGTATCTATCTTTCTCCACTGAATTAAATGGAGCAGGCAGTGATTAGTTCAGAATTCAACAATTTGCTGTTAGGAATCCAACTCAGGCAAATTGATCATCTGAATAGACTGGATAATTTTGTAACTTTTTTCCTTAGCAGTTTCATTACTGGTCATTTAGTAAAACACCTATACCTAAAGCAACCTTTGTCAACAAAAGGGTCCTATTTCATAAGCTCCAGAGGAAAGCAAAGAATAGCCTGTGAAAGTGGAATACAGGATTTCTTTACCTCAACTTGCTCTCAACTTCCAAGGACTGAGATTTTTCGGAGATAGGGCAGTTTCCCACAAAGTGGAGTCCTTTTATTGACATCTGCATAGCACAGATGGCATCACCTGTACTCTACTGAACAGACCCACGGTCTATATTTAATGAAGATCTTTAATAAGTCACAAAAAAACTAATAACAAAACAAAAATTTGAAAAAATTCAAACTACTTACATGAATTCAACATTTAGGATTGCATAATTATATTTAGTTAACACAAATAATAATCATCATAATTGACAAAGTTCAGATTTATAAGGCTGCACATCAGTCCATCCCTGTGCACCAAAGAAGATTAGTATATATCAGCTATTTCAGATGCTCACTAAATTGTAAAAGCAATCAGTGAGAAGATAAGTAGAATACAACTTTTTAAATTTCTTAGAAAAGGTTTTTTACTCATTATATTTGAATATGCATGTTTTAATTGTTGACAATCAGGTCATTTTTTCTTGTTCTACACCTTAACAAGTGTTTGTCATCAATTGATGGCTGCTGCTGCTCACCAATTCATTGAGTAAATACTCTCACTCACCAGCTGGAGTAGCAGGTTCTCAGAGGCAATCGAAATCCCTGCAAGATGGATGAAAAACTATTCCACTTCAAAATATGAGTGTGAGTGGCATTCAATGCCTCCTGATGCATAATTTCTTTGTCACTAACCTTATGTCTAATATACCTATGCAGAACTATGCCTAGGTTGGATTTGAACATATCTGGTATGTCTCCCCAGAGAGTCAAGGTTCTTACATTTTTTCTTGTTCCTGGGATTGCCTCTTGATGATAAGGCTACTGATCTGCTTTTTCATTGTTTTTTTGTTCCCCCATCCCTCATTTAGTCTTTTTAAGGTTTTAGGCACTATGAAGAGCTAATTTCTTCAGTTAGTGTCTTTATCACATTCATTGCAGACATTTTCAACATTGTTTCTACTTCATGTTGATATAAAAATGCCACCTTATTTGGACACATGATCCTCAGTGTACTTCAATACTGTATGAGTAACAATGACTCTAGCTGATTAAGCTAAATGCACTTTGCACCTCCAATGTGCTGGATAATTTTTAGTAATTTTCATTAGAATAGGCATAAAAAAAGGAATTTTTTTGTCTTTTTGTTTTGTTTTGTTTTGGGTTTTTTGTTTGTTTGTTTGGTTTTGGGTTTGTTTTTTTTTTTTAATAAAAGTCTTTTAAACTAGAGATCACTGGGTTCCTCCTAAGTCTTATCTTCAATTTCTCTTATGGATTTGATAAGCAAACTGATAGATTTTTTTGCTTTCTTTACTGTGTATTGTAATTTGCCTCAAATGATCTCTGTTTTTCTCTTAGTTTCACTAGTCAGCACAGGGAAATCTTTTCTCCTAAGTAGTTGCTTATTTTTTCCTTGCTGATATGCTAAGATAGAAGGAGAAATCGGGTCTCATACCCAATAAGGCTACATAGATAGCTAAACATCTCTTTGGGACCCTCATCAGCATTCCTTTTTGACTATTGTCTAGAAAACAATTCAAATATTTAGTGATGTTTTGCAACTGGACTTTATTTGTTCTCATGTTCCTTTATCAAAACTATATCAGCAGCATCCCACATCACAGATACTTTTCTACAACAAACATAGCTTTCTGATCAGTTCTATGTTTCTTACCTAGTATTTTTACTTCCATACAAACCCTCTATGTTGTGGATAGATATAGGTAGGATAGCTAGGACAGATATACTATTTAATTTCAATTATGTGACTTTAAAATAATGCAAAAACTTTGAATCATGTAATAATTCAGGTTTGAAGTAACCTCAGGACATCCTGAATTCCTCCTCCTGCTCAAAGCTGTCAGTTATGGTTCAGACCAGGTTGCTCAGGGCTTTAACCTCTTGGGTCTTCAACACCATGAAGGACAGAGACTGCACAACCTTTCTGGCTAACTGGCACCACTGCTGGACTATCTACATGGTGAAAGAACTGTTCCCTACATCCAGTCTGAAACTCTTTTTCAATTTATGCTCATTGTCTTCTCTTACTGCTCTGAATATTGACAAACTCAACTCCACCTCAGAGCTATGGTTTAAGGAGATTGTTTCCAAAAACAGGAAATTGAATAAATGCATCTATCACAAAACCTCCTTTACGTCCTCCAAGCAAACACAAACAAAGGCTGCTAATATCCAGGACAGCGTAGGAATAGTGACACATATTATGGCTACGCTTCAGAATACGAAACATATCTGAAAGAGAGCATTTTTCCCAGGATAATTATCAAGCTATCCACATCTATCAGTTAAAAGGTCTAAATCTGTTAAAGAAAGGTGGGTTTACAGGAATTATTAGACTTCAATGGAGCACACAGAATATGAATTAAACCTTCACGGTGTTGTCTGTACATTCCTGATTTGGAATATGTTCTATCGTAGAATCATGTCACAGAAATCCTATTCAAGATTGTACCACCACTTTCTGCATAATAGAGATAATACTTAGAAAAGATAATTTAAAATTTAATATATTCAGTTTTGAACCACATGCTCAGAGTCTACAATAACCAAAAGCTTAAGGGTACATTAGAAACAGAATATATAATGCAAGTATCATTACACTCACATGTTTTGTAAGCTAGAGAATTTGATCTTTTTGAAGCTTTTTTTAGAGGCTCAAACACAAAATACATCTTCAGCATGTTTGAATAAAGACAGACAAGTAAATTTATCACACATGCCAAAGAGATGTGTGGAATAAGAAAGGAAAAAGGGAAGTCAATTGAGTGATACAGATGAATGCCCACTTAAAACTGGTGTCACAAAACAACATGACAGGTGAAATGAGTTTTTGAACAGTTGAGCAGTATTATTCTCACTCTTATTAATGCTTTTTCTTTTTTTAGACGAAATTTTAGATGTTGAAAAATATCCATCAAATAAAGTATTGTTTGTTTTTGTTTTGGTTTTTTTTGTTTTGTTTTGTTTCATTTTGTTTTGTTTTGTTTATTAACTGCTGAGTATCTCCATTCACTTTTAAAGATTATAAGGGTGGCCTTGGGGCCTTGGCTTTCCTTTAATTTCTTTTACTTCAGCCCTAGGCAGAGGAAGAGCTTTATCAGTTTACAATTTTGCATCTTCTTATGAGCAAATACATAATAGCTAAGTACTTATAACTGTAATTCTTCAGTCAGTTCAATCTCAGGCACTTTCATTACAAAATCCTCTCTCAAACTCTGAAACTGCTCTGCAATGTGAACTGGTACAGGGTAAATGGGAATGATAAAGAGATTCACTTCAAAAGCAGGCTTTTCATAGCATTTTAATTTTAATTTTAATTTTAATTTTAATTTTAATTTTAATTTTAATTTTAATTTTAATTTTAATTTTAATTTTAATTTTAAATCCTACTCCAGCTGATGGGTGGGGGAAGGAAAATCTGATTTCTGCATGGCATCATTTTTGCTATGTGAGTGTTCCCTTCAGCAGATACTGGTGGATTTTCCTTCTCTAGAGAGTTACGGAATTCCTGAAACTGAGCATAGATCCTTGAATTGCTTATCTCAGGAACAAGTTTGTCCTACATCTTCACTAAGCACGGCATTTCTCTAAATATGAGGAAACATTTAATTTAGAGATTAAGTAATGTCATTCTTCTTTGCTTATCTTGAGAGCATTTGTGATTGTCCTTTATGAAGAACACTTTCACTTTTGGAGTTAATCTCCCAGCAGTCCTCACAGCCTGTGTTTTGGCTTCACAAATCTGCTCTTGAGGATGTAAACTGGTTTCATTTTTGAATGAAGCAAGACTGAAAAATGCCTTAAACATCATCTAATGTGTTC
The DNA here is from genome assembly GCA_003546035.1 of Mixornis gularis. Classification (NCBI taxonomy): domain Eukaryota; kingdom Metazoa; phylum Chordata; class Aves; order Passeriformes; family Timaliidae; genus Mixornis; species Mixornis gularis. The sequence continues at coordinate 2,401,875 of QVAJ01000110.1, read as the reverse complement.
CAGCTGTTCAGAGTCATCTAGTCCACAGGGGTAGACTACAGCTAAACTGAAATAAAAATGTTCAAAAATATAGTGTGGATATGCTGTCCTCTGAAATAACTATTTCACTCCATGATATTGTGTCACGCTATTTTTTAATATAGACAGTCATATCTGATTAAAATATGATACTGTCTAATTTCAATGGTCAAAACTCACAGATGGTGATATGACTATCACTAGTGTTAAAATAAATCAATAATTTGATTTAACTAATCAAAGAGGTATTAATGACATCCATTTTTACTATATCTAAATACGTTCCATGTGGACTAAACCTCAAGCAGTGAATTCTTTACTGATTTCAAGGAATTCCCAGACATATGAGGTTATAGAAATACTTGTTTGTGGATTGTTTTTTATATATGCTTTATAGAAATGTATCTCTCTATATTTAGATAGATGCACTTAACTATAAGTAAATGCCCACTCAAGATTTTGTTTTTTTTCTGTTTGCCTGCAGATGGAAGCAGGGCCAGCAGAACTGGTTGTTTGGTTGTTCGTCTGGTTGATTTTTTTATTTCTACTTGTATTTCTTGGTGGTTTTTCCTGAAATAAGCTTTAGTAACCTAGATTACTTTTCACTCAGTCCCACGACTGACAAACTAAAGAAAGAATGTGAGAATTGTATTATTTTCTAGTCCTGATCAGAAAAATATTTTTCTGTTCCATAAAAGAAAAAGAAAGCATGTAGTTACAAAACAGTTTATTACTTTTCTTATGTAGAATTAAAATGACACTTTTGGAGAATGTATTTCTCTTTGTGAGAAGGTTATGATAGATATTCTCTCAGCCTACCCAATGCCCAGACAATAACCCACTGGCTAGAACATTTAACTTGGACGTGGGAGTAACCAATCTGCTTGTTTATGACAGATTAGGTTCCCACAGACTCCATCCCACATAGCAGGCAAGATTCTTGTTCTTTAAATTATAGCCTCAGCCTCTTTTAAAATGTCAAATTCTTCTTTGGCATATCTTCCTTTCTCCATAAACAGATAAATGGAAGATAAATTCTACAGTATGGAGATCATGGTGGATTTTTAAGAAGAGGGACCATATTCTAATACCTGTTCTGTCTGATTCAAAGCAGAAATTAGATTTTAGCCTTTGTATGTCACTTGAATATTTTGTGAATTTTCACACCTGAAAATGTCCTAGTCCTAAACAATGAATTGAAACATTTCAATATAACTGTCTAACTTTATTTTTATTGTCTCTTCCTGAAAGTTGATTACCGTAAAGCCACCCCTCCCCTTTGATGGGCCTCTGTGATAAATATCTGACTTATCTCATTGCTTATCAAAATGCAGTCCATGACCGTTATACCTGCATTATTTTGTAATGTTACAACAATGGTAAGGCAATGTATGTGAATATGCCAGTGCAATTCTCTGCAGAAAATAAAGTAGATCTGAGTTAGTAAGGAAGACTGGAAGGTTTATGAAAATGAATAAGTGATTATTCTAAACTTTATTAAATAGTATGTACATAACAATGTTTTATGTACTGATGTGATTAAAACATACATATTTTAGTATGTTTCACTGTGTATTTCAGAAAAAATATGCATAAATAGGAAAGTGCATAGGAAAGAACCATTATAAGAAACACTCAACAAAATGCCTTCAGAGCTAAAACATCTATATTTGAAAGGACTGTAAATCAATAGGAATGTGTTTCTACAAAATATTGTGTTATCACTAATCAGAACACAGAACAGAAATTCAAGGAAATATCTTACAAATGGATAAATAAACACTGCTAAATAAGTCAATAGCTAGTACATAATAGGATACTTAAATGCACTGAGGATATGGAGAACATATGGAATGAAGACAAATTGCTCAGTCCTATAATTGTCATTTCCAGTTTCAGCACAGTGGTAATTGGCAGGAGAAAATTAAAAATTAACATGGAGTTATGATTAAGGAAAATAAAACTAGTATTGAAGAATACTGAAACTAAACATAATTCTTTCCAAAACACTAGTGTATATCTTTTTTATTGCTTGAAATGGCCTTGAGAGAGCTAGCTGAGGTGTGCTTCAAATATAGTTATGCAATGAAAAACACAGGGATAAATTGCCACCAGTTTGGGTTCAAAAAAAGCATGAGAGAAGCCCTTTCTGAACTTAGTTAAATGGCAAGAGAAAAGAAGATGAAAGAAATAACTGGTATGTTGCTTAGACTTTTGTCTCCTGACAATCACCAAGACCTATTTTCAGCCTATTTTAGCACTGGCTTTATGTAAGTATGAAAACCAGAAAACCAGTTGTATTTCCCATCTTTGGGGAAGTTTCTGTCTACAGATCTCAAAGTGGCTTAGAGGGCTAAAGCTGCAAAGCAATGATGCTCATTATGTGAGTTGTCCAATGTAAAAGGCCGTTTTCAGGAAAAAAATGGGGTGCTGGCTGTATTAGGAAAATGCAGTCCAGGATGTCAGTGATTGTTAATGCATATTTTTTTTAAGTATGTCTTCATCATGTGATTTAGTTGCCTGCTATAATGAGGACTGCAAATATGGGAATTATTTTCTCTTAAAAAACAACAAAGCCCAGCAGTGTGAGGCCCGAGTTCTTCAAAACACAAGGACTTGCAGTAATTTATTTAATATTTAATTCATGTAGGGAACAACTGCCTGTCTCTCTACTTCATAATCTTTAATTTACCTTTTTTTTCCACTGAGGTGTTTTTAAAACAGAAAATGCCTCTTTATGAACGAAGTGTGCACGGGAAATTTTCAGAGACAAAAAATCATCATATCATTACCATCACTTTCATGCCCAGCTAGGAAAAATACACTGACATCTTCTTGGCTGCCCTCCTGGAATGGTCTTGTCACTTTCATTCTCTGCTTGCAGCGAAAAAAACCCAAAATGAACATAAGCCTACAAGGTAGGGAGCCACACAACCATAACCCAGTTTGAGCAGAGGGAGCTGGAGGGAAGCCCTGTGCTGGCACTCATGCCTCTRGCTTGGCACAAAGGCGGGGAGCCCTAGTGCTGGACCTGCTGCTCACTGCCTTGGGGRGACTGCTCAGTCACCTTCTGTCTCTGCAGGATAAAAAGGCACCCATTGGAGTCTTCTGGCTTGGACATTGTCAAACCAGTACTTCATTTCATTTTGCTCAGGAGTAAAACTCTGGAAATCCCAGTTTCAAGGGGAGTCTATTGTTTGTCTTTGTTTGTTTGTTTGTTTGTTTGTTTTCCCCTTCTCTGATTTTAATCTTCAATTGGATTAGGATTATAGAGCTTTGTCTTTTTCTTTTTTATTGTTCTCTTCCTAATACATAGGAATCCTTAAAATATCTAGAGTTTTGTTATTTTTAAAATTTTATTTTGGTTCGGAAATTTCTTATTTGTGTGGGTGTACACATAATGTTAACATATTAAAAGATATGAATGCATATAATATAAATAATATTTATTTATTTATTTATAGAACTTGTGCATTGGTGAAGGTTATTATATCCATGCATAATATCATGCAGTATCTGCATAGTTCTTAAGGTTCAATGCTTAGTCTGTCACAGTTATTACAACTTTTGCTATTGATTTAACTGAGGGCAAGGTTTAAGAATTTTTTACTAGACCTGAAGAAATAATGTTTTAGTTTAATAAATAGAAACAAAATTYAGGGAGAGGGTAGTTGTTTACATTGAACAGAAACAGAATACACCCTACATTACTTGACACAATCCAAACTACAATAATACAATGAGAAAATTATCTCCTGAAAAATATTGGCAACTCCAAATATTCTGGGTCATTTCACAACTTAGGGAGGTTTAGATTGGATATCAGGAAGAATTTCTTTGTGGAAAGGGTTGTTAAGCATTTAAATGGGCTGCCCAGGAAGGTGGTAAAGTTATCATCCTGGGAGGTGTTCAAGAAACAACTTGATGTGGCACTTAGTGCCGTGGTCTAGCTGACAAGATGGTGATTGCTCAGAGGTGAGACTCAATGATCTGAGACGTCTTTTCCCACCTAAATGATTCTGTGATTAAGGATCAATTTCAATAATGGTATTAATAATTGTAACACTAAAAGCAAAGAAGCAGAAGACACATTTCAAAATGCAAAATGAAATGTTTAAGTCATGCTAACATGAAACATTTATTTAGAATCTGGGAAAATGGAAGAGTTTCAGATAAAAGTTTTTACAGAATGCAGCATAATTTCCTCTAAACTCCCAGTAATAAAATTCAGATTGACTGGAGAGGAAAGTTAGATTCAAACTATGTCATTGTGAAGACATGCTCATATTTAGCTGTTTACTGTACTAAATATTTTTGGTCTATACAGAAAAAGGATAGCTGTCAAAATTATTTTTAGCTCCATTTTTTGTATTGTTGATTTCAGCTTTTCATATGGGCAGTTCATTTTGATTAGGAGTAATTTTATTCACATACATTACATGAGTAATTTCAGCATATTTTTATCTTGATAAGCTAGAAGTGCTTCCGTATTTTACATGGAGTGTTAACATCTGAGGATACTGCCCCTTTGTATAGCTCAGCAGTGGTGAAGAAATATCTATCATCATCAAAGTAATAAAAATATATTTATTCTTACAAAATTCTGTCCCTTTGGAAGTGATGGAACTGTAATTTCTACATTTAAGAAAAAGCTGATTTTTGTGCAACTACTCTTCAATATTTAATTTATTAAGAGGTCTGAGATTAGATAGATTATAAAGTACTTTCAATAAGGTTTTATGGTATAAGAAATAGCCTTTTCATGTAGTAAAGTGATGGAAAGAAAAAAATATATTTTTCTGCCTTCCTTTGTTATCTTAGTTTGTTGTTTAGTGTATTTAGAGACTAAGGTGGAAGTAGGGAAACCAAATTGGYACTACATATTGAACACAATCTCAGCTCTTGGTTTCCAAATTACTTCTTATAGAAATGTGTAGATGGAAGTCTGTGCTTCTTGAGATTATGACATAATTTGACAGGATCATTATGGAAAATTGTATATTACTTGAAAATAGCTAAGTGCTTGCTTGACATAAGTAGCTAGAAATGTTAGTCAGCAAGTTGAACTCAGTTTGAACTATATGTCTGCGTTTAAGTTGAAGTGGGATCATAGCGAAACACAGAGCTAACAATCTAATAATAGTTACAATCTAATAACAGTAGCTTAAATACAGCTTAAAAAATAATGGCTAGAGCAAACAGCCCATAAACTGTAAAAACTTTGTTATAACATGAACTACAGAACTGATGGAAACCCTCACTGAAAGCAACCTAAGAGAAGATGACTACGTGATGATGCCTTGGTAATCAAAGAACAAACCAACGAAGAGTGAGAAGACCCATGATCCTAATAATGCTGTTGGTCCAGACTGCTGCATGAGCGATGGGGAGTTTAGATTTTAAGAGTATAGTTGCCAAGGGATTTCTTTGTTCTGGGTCCCTCTTTTGAGGCATCTATCTTGAGCTACCAGGTAACATAATTTATCTGTGCCAGTAAATCTATCTGGTGGAGGTGAGAACCTACTGTCAAAAATCTCTATAACAATCATAATGATGCATATGAACAACTATGGACATGCTGGGCACACTATGACAAGCTTGATTACCATTTTATCATATCCCACTTACATTTACAGTGAGGCCCAAGAAGATACAGTGTCATGGCTAGAAGAGTACATATGATTTACCATCTGTAGGCATCTTCTTAGAGCAATAATAGTATTTGAAATTTACAACATTTCTCTAGCAATCTGATTAGACCATGTTAAAGTGTCAATTAATTACAAACAAATAATTTGATTTATTGCTGGTAGGTGACTCAGGTCCTACATTTTAGCACTGGCTGTAGACATTTAAACCATCAGAATATGGTAGTCCATAAGCTACTTTCCAGCCTGCCCTGGATTCTCAGAAGTCCTTGGGACTGCTGTTACCTTTGCTGAGTTGGATGTGAAACATAATGCAAAATATTACTTTTTAATATATATATACTTTTACTATTATCACAATAGCACACTAAAAGAAGAAAAAATAAAGCAAAATTTTGCAGTATGCTGTCATTATTCATGCATTCTCTAGACACACAGACTGTAATAAACAGATAGAAACAGGTGAATCTGAGTAATTGAGACTCCTTCAAATAGAACAATAAGTCATTGAAGTATTTAGTCTTTTTGGTTTTATTAATATTTTGAAAATTTCAGAATTTGACTGAAGGATCCTGTGCAAGAGCATAGTGAACAGTTTCTTTAGCATTTTTTGTAAAAAAGCTTTTTTTTTTTTCTCAGATATGTTGAGGTACTACAAATTCTTGGAAACAATTTTGCTCAGACCAGTACTACATAGGAAATAAAAATCAGCAAGCTGAACAGCCAAAATAAAGTCTAGCAAGCAAGCTTTACTATTTTCTTCAGAAAATAATATTTTTGCCTTTCAGAATTACAAAGTATTCACCAAATCCATATTTTTCTTATTGAGAAATACTTTCTATGTGTGTATCCATGATCTATAAGGAAAACTTTTTTAACTGGAAAAAACCCAGAGGATCTTAATGGAATTCATTCTTTGGGAAATCATTTACATTTTCAACATACAAAAAGTGCTAGAAATGGAAATTAATAAGCTGTTTTCTTATAAATATTACTAGTAGTATAAGGAAATAAATTAATGCTAACCTGTATAAATCTTAAGGAGGAAATGCCCATCTTTATTAACACTCTGACCAGGTACTAAAAGCAACACAAAAATAAATTTCAAAATTACATATTCAGAACCAAAAACTTTACTTGTATTTAAAAAAAAAAATAAATCATAATGTTTGTACTTCTATATAATTTGGAGGTTTTCTTTCTTCTTCAAAGAAATGTCCCAAGAAAGTATTTCCCCTTTCACCTAAAACAATCCCCTCTTGCTGATTAACATTGCAACATCAGAAAATAGAAGGCAGCTCTTCTAAACACAAGAAGTCAGAGCATGAAGTGCCAAGCCTTAATTGATAGGAAAAAAGTGAAAATTGAAATCCAAGTTATAGTCCAAATTGTAGTTTAGAAGTGCTGGAAAACTCCGTGGGACTCTCTGAAAAGTGTGTGTGAGTGTGAGTGTGTGTGTGTGTGTGTGTGTGTGTGTGTGTATGTGTGTGTGTGTGTAGAATCACCAGACTATATTTTCCAAAACCATAAATGAAATAAAGTATCATGTAAGAGGTTCTTATAAAGATAAATAAAATGCTGTTATTTGTTACTTAGTAGTGAACTGTAAATTAGCTGCATGTATAGCATTTAATTATATTTTCAGAATTACAGAATGGTTGAAGTTGGAAGGAGCCGCTGGATGGGATCTGGTTCAATCCCCCTGCTCAAGAGGAGCTCTTAAATATCTTCAAGGATGGGGGTTCCACAACATTCCTGGCCAACCTGTGCTACCTCCACAATGCAAAAATATCTTCTGATGTTCAGATGTACTGTGTTCTATTTTGTGCCTATTGCCTCTGGTCCCATCACTGAGAACCAGTGAACAAGCCTGGAAGTCTTTTTTGCACCCTCCCTCCAAGTATTTGCACACATTGATGAGATCCTTTCTGGGCCTTTTTATTTTCAGGATGAATAATCCCAGCTTTCTCAGATTTTTCTTATAGGAGAGACGTTCCAGACTCTCAGTAATCTTCACAATCCTTCACAGACTGTCTCCTGTGACTGTTTTACTGAGGATCCAGGCACATATTTCAGGTTTGGCCTAATCAGTGCTAAGTAAAGGGGAGGGATCACCTCCCTTGCTGTGCTGACAATGCTCTTTCTAATGCAGTCAAGGGTACATTTAGCTGCCATTGACAAAAGAGCACATTGGTGGCTCACGTTCAACTTACGGGCCAACCAGTGTCCCAAGGTCCTTCCAGCCTTTTCAGCCGTGCAGCCTCCAGCATATACTGGTATCTGGGGTTGTTCCCCGGGTGCAGGATTTTGCAATTCCCTTTTTTGAACTTCATAATGTTCCTGCAAACCCAATTCTGTAGTTTTTTATGGTGTATATATTTTATTATACATTGACACAAAACCAAACCAACCAGCCAATCAATCAAAATTTGATCCAGTCTTCTTATTTCAGGTTGTTCAAAGAGTTAATGTATGTAGTTCCTTTTTCATGCAGCACATAGAAAGGATGAAGTGAAAGTATGTTTAAGACATATTTTTGAATCTTTAAAATACAAATTTCCAAACTAGAATTTGTTATTGTTTCAAGATATTCACAGTGAATATCTTAACAGTGATATATTTAATCATAGAGATGTTAAGAAAACTACACAACTACAGTATAGGGGACTTAAAATGGATTGTGCATTAAAGTGCCTCTATTGCAACTTCTGTGATCCTTACTGCCACAGAAGAATTTTCAATATATTACACTGAGGTCTGGGAAGGCTACCCCAATGATAAGTAAACAAACACACGTGAMAAAAAAAAAAAAGTACCATTGAATGCAATCTGATTCTTTGCTGGAGAAAAAGATCTTAAATTATTTATAATTATACCTGATAGGATATTAATAAATGCAAGATGGTATATTTTATGGAAGTGATGAAGCCATAATCATATCCAGCTTCTTCTCAGCACTATGCAATTAATTTACTACTGGGGATGATATTGTGTAGTCCAAGTCTTCTGCAAGAATTGTGCTTAAAGGGTAAGGAAAAGAGAAAAGAAAAACTGTGTAAAATTTATTTTTGAAAGACTTATGTCTTGGTTTGGGAAGACAGGTATCTGCTGGGGAAAGCTGGAGTTTCCCTTTGAATGGAGAATGTAAACCATCCCCCCCTTCCAAATTATTATAATTTTGCAATTAAAGGCTTTTCAGGCAAAGATTTGGGAATAGGAATAACAGTTCTTTACTAGAGATATTAAAAATACAAATGTAGTGGTGGACAAAACAAGCGAACAAACAAAATCCTAGAAACCCTGAGAGAGTCAGAAATACAACCTGACACCTTGTTGGTCAGGGTGTTGGAAGCATTCCAAAGTAAGCCCTCCTGGAGTGGCAGACGTGGTCCTGTTGGAGTAGAGATGGTCCTGTAGAAAGGGTCCAGTAACGGCAAGATGGGTCCAGTCTTCCTCTGGGAGTCCAATGGAAAACCAGATACCTGGTGTTCCCACGTCTCAGTTTTTATCTAGGTGGAGCATCTCACAACGGGATGATGTAATGTGTCATGTAATTGGTGAGTGTTAATGGCCCATTAACAGAAGATATCCCCATGGAGGGAGGATGTGTTGTGGAAGAGATAAGGAACAGTGTTCCACCTGGTTTTAACAGCTGCCCCATTACCAGAAGGCATCCGCCCCCTCCCCCCTGGATTCACAAGAGATAAAGAAAACACCTCCCCAGCCAGTTTCAACAGATGGAAAAAAAATATATTTTGGTTACATAACCCAAGACAACTTAGAAGATCAAACATTCTTTACCACTTTACAGTAATTCTAAGAAATCATAACATGAATAAATCCGGATCAAGTATCTCAAAAAAGTTTTGAAAATTTGTTATGAAATAAATTACATATATATTTGAGCAGTGTTAGTCAAGAAGACTTTTTTCTTTAATACAGCTAGCATAAATCTAAACTTTTCAAACTTAGGTAAAATATTTGGCTTCTCTTGGGCTTCTCTTAAAAAAACCAACATTGGGCCTCTCTTAAAAACATGGCGGCTGATAGCAATTTACTTCAGCCACTAAAGAACAGTTACCTATCAAAGAGCACACTTCCTGTAATGAAGGTTTGTAATTTTTTAATATGCTTCATTCTTCTTTGAGCCATTTTTAGCACTGAAATAATTTATTCAGTTTTGAAAGATCCACTTACGTTCACAAAAACACAGTAGTTAAAAGACAGTTATCTCGAAAGCGGTGACATAGTTTGCAATTTGCAGTGAACAAAAGGATTTAGTTGAGGCATGGTTTGGAGATTCATAAACAGCACAAAAATTATACATATCCATGAGTGTGATCAACCATCTCTGGGTTGCAGACGTTCAACCCAGCTGCAGCCATAGTTTTTTGGTCTATATAAGGGTCATGAAATATTCACATCAGAAGATGACTAAGACAAATACCTCAAAATCTGGTACTAAATTCTTGTTCCCAGCTTTCCATTGAAATAGGAAATGATAAATATGAGGAGGAAAAACTTTTTGAGAATTGAATTATGTTAATAGAAAGCTGACTTAAGTAAATATATTCCAGCAAAAAGTCAATTCCAATGAAATAACCCTTGACTTCTTAAGACGTTTGATCCTTTTTCTCTTCCATGAAACTAAGGGCTTTTCCTTCTCTCAGACACATGATAAAGACCTTTGAAGTTTTGAAGTTTCTTCGTATTTTCAATTGATTTTGGGGGGTTTTTCTCCTGGATTTCTCTCTAGCAGAAGAAAAGAAATACTGTGTTTCTTAAGTACAAAATTATGTTTTCATTTAATTTGTCTTCCAGTTGGATGCTTTAGATGCCTAATCATTTTACTAACATCTGTGAAGATAAATTACATGTTTAGAAATCATGCTGCAGATGTGTTTATGTGAAAGCCATATCATTCATTTTTTTTGGAAGACTCTCATTCACTGAGGCAAAGAGAAGCTGAAAAATTCTGCAGTGCACTAGGTATGCCTCTATGAGAAGTTATAGAAAATGTTATAATGTCTTTACTAGTATAGTTAGAAAATTAATCGACAATGAAAAAGTCAGCATTCCGTTTTCAGCACACAGCACATGATTCAACACAACATTGTTCTAAAAATCTATGAAAATTTTTTCAGAAAATGATACAAAAAGTAACATTCTCTGAACTATTAAGGGGAATAAATGCATTCCCTTAATATATGGAAAATTCCTTCTCTTCTTGTTTCATCCTTAAACATATATTTTAAATTTTTCATTAATAACTGTTTTTAATACAAAGGTTATAATCTTCTAAATTTCAGTTGCATGAGATGGTTAAGCATATTTCCAGATACACATTTTCACAAACCACATTTCCAGATCCAAAATTAAGACAAACCTTACGGAAGAAAACTGTTTCAACTCACAATCAATCTGTTACTTCTTACAAAGTAGTTAGGCTGGGGTCACCAGTGCCTTTTTGGTTCACAAAAAAGTGAAATACTAAATACTCAGTTTAACTGTCTTTCCTTCAGAAATCAGAAATACAACTATTGCATTTCACAGAAGGATAAAATTTGGGAAAATAAAGCCAAGAGAAGCTCCCAGAGTTAAGAGTGTCAAATATCCTGTTTGAAAAATACCAACATTATTTCTAGGAAATAAAAACCTAAAATGGAGAGAAAGGATCAGAGATTAACAAAAGAAGTTTTCCTTGCTTGTGATGAATCCTGATTTAAAAACAAATCAGGAAATTGGTCTATTCTACTATGAAAATTTACACAAGAATCTTTGAAGAGTTTTGTGTGTCATTCCTAAGAGGAGGAGAAGCTGTAGACTGACAATCCCAGGTGGAGTGTTTATTTCCATCAGATCTTTCCCCCTCAGTGTTTCTCTAAATCCTAAAAACTTCAAACGTTTTTGTCTTGAATTTTCATTGTTCATGAAGGTTTAGATAAAGAAGCCTTGTTGGAATGACTATGTAACAGAATAGATGTATATTTGGAGAGCTGTGACCTTCAGTTCAAATTTTCTAAATAAGTGACTGTTTTTCCTGCACAGCGATTTTGCCTCTTGAATGGTGACACTCTTGTTTTTATATAATTTTACATAACAGCTGTTATACATTYCTCTCTACTAAAATGCACACCAACACACACTTGGATGTCAAATCAAGTCAGCCACAATTAAGGGTAGGAAACCAACAGATAAACAGCAACCATATATAATTTCTTATCATAATTTTATAAATTGCAACTTTTTTACACCCCTGTACTTCACTGAATAATATAAAAATCTGCAATGACTGCACATATCATTACAGGATTTTCACATTTTAAATTCAAGATCTTTAAAATACATGAAGATGTTTCTGTATATCTTTAAATGCCCCAAAATAGCATTTTGTAAGTAATTTTTTTCTGAGAAAATTCGATTAAAGTGCACAAAATAACAAGGAAGGGGAATATGAAATACTGTTCATATTATAAAATACTGAAAGCAATTTGTAAGGCTTGAATTCCAGAAAAGTTTTGGTTTTTACTCTGGAAATATATCAATGTGAAAAATTACATTGCTGTCTTGTGTTTCCATTGCTTGAGCTATGATCTTTTTGTCTAAGACAGCAGGATAAAATTGATAAAAAATAAGTTTTCACCAGTTTTGGTTTCATTTTGTGCTTTGGAATATAAGAGATTTATTTTTACTTTCCCAGTGTATATTTTATTTTTATGGATGCATCTGAGATATATGTTTAAAGTAATCAAACTTGCTTAAGTGTGGGTATTAAAAGTGGATTGAATTCTTCCAGCTAGTGAAGTGATGTCAGGCTTGCATGAATGTCTCATTCCACAGGCCTGTAAGTGGGAAGTTAACTTTTAGCGATACGTGTGGGATCAAGCCTGATGAGCAAAGCCATCACTTGTTTACAAACAGTTTCACACATGGAATATTGGTTGATTAATTTGTCTTATTTCCTCCTTTTTAAGTACTCTAAATTTTCAATCAGTCACTACTGAGTGTGAACAATTTTATCAAGAAGATAAGACAGTACAACATCAAACACTTGAGGTCTTTACAGTAATATTAATTATAAATATAATACACAACATTTTAATTAAAAAAATATTCCAAAGACAAGGAAAAACATTCTAGATACTCATGGTATGTAAGACCTATTATTATATCGTTTCAAGAAAGAGGATGATGGATTATTTTAAAAGTTAGATATATTTTTGTCCTGGTTTAAGTGCATTGTTCTAGAATAAGCAAAGCTTATTGAAGAAACAGTGCTCCATATTTTTTTAAAAGGGCTTCCATTTATGTTTTCTTATCAAATATAGGATTAAGATAACAGTTATCGCTACTGGGGTTTGTTTATTTGGTTTGGGTTTGACAGAATTTTTTATCCTGAAGCCCTTCAGGACTTAGTGATTCACACTATGCTTTGAACATCATGAATGGAGGTCAAAGGTTACAGTTGGGACATTAGAATTTACCGGGATACAATAAGATGGCTAAAAACTGCAACTGCCACTATAACTACTACCACCACCAGCTCYAACTGTGCTAATTCAAAACTGCCATACTTCATAGCCCCGAAAATGTGATTTCTGTCTTGGCAAGGGCAATCTTGTTGGCTGCCTGAGGGAAGGATGGGAGTGTGGTTAAAATATCATGAAAGTAAGGCCACATGGACTGCAGATGGAAAAAAGAAGTCATGACCACAGCCAGGCCACTGCTCCTTTGGGGTGGTGCCCAGGGTGGCTGAGGGCTCTACCTACCCTGCCCTCAACAACCTCCCAGCCTGGACCTCACCAGAGACAGCTCAAACTTCAGGGACCATGGCAAGCTGAGGCTCTTGTCAGGGAAAGGGATAGGCACCAGCACGCAGGAGTTTTTTGTACAAAAATGCAAAATGTAAAGTTTATAAAGCTGTTCTGTTTTAATGTGTAATTTGGAGTATTCAGCTATTAAAATATTAATTGGGTTAGCCTTAATTCCTTATCTGGCTGTGTTTGGCACATTCATTTTTTGAAGGTAACAAGCTTTTATGTCTTACAATGGTGTTCCTGGAGGGGCAGCAGGGGAGGGAGAAATCACTGACATCTGTAAAATGTTAAAGCAAGCTGAAACCTGCTCAGGCCATGGCACATCCTGCAGGACCAATGCTTTCCACCTTTTACTAAAACAAGAATCAGAAATGCTGAACTAAAGAAAAAAAAATATTATTGTCCCCACCCCAAAGATTTTATTGTCTAAGAAAAGAAGAAATAACAGACAGATAAACAGACAGATGGGACTCAAACAGGGAAATGTTAAAACTGTCTCATTCAGCAAGGAAGTAAGTGGTCCCAGTGCACCATCTGTCTATCTGTTGCCTACTCAGGGTTTTTTTTTTTGGTTTGATTTATCTTGTTCTCTGTATGGAGTGGGATATGGGCCACACAAACGTATTTTGAAATGAGATATGACAAAGTACTTAGAACAAGTCTGGTTTAGTCCCAGGTGCTGTAGGGGACAAAACAACAGCATGCTTCCTTGAAAATTTAACAGGTGGATGGGGGAGACTGGCATCACTAAAGGATTGGGGGCACAAAATGACATGTTAAAGGTCAATGTGTTTAAATAGTATACGTTTATGAGGGGAAGATAAATGCTGAAGGACCTTGAGAGAGGAGAGTAGCTATTTGTTGAATGTGACAGAAAATGGTGAGTCAGGAATGAAATGAGGAAGGTGACATTATCAAAACAAGTGCTAAGTTTACAACGGAAGTCTGATTAAATAACAAGAGGTTTAACTTGCATTTTTCAAGGATGGAATAAAGAACATAAAATCTGATCCTAATGGATCCATTAATGTTAGTTTTATCAAAAATGTACTGCAGAGACTGCTTTTCTATGTACTCTCACAGAGAGAAACAAATACCATAGATGTTTATTTTATATATATATAAATATATACAGCCTAGATAGGAAACCTATATGTATAAATACATAAATATATAAATATATATATTTATAAACCTATATTTATATACATATACAACCTAGATAGGAAAATTGACACAGAGGTTCATTTGGAATAATTAGCTACAGTCTGGCTGACAGTACTTGTACTTCCACAAAATCAGGAGAATAGAAGAGAAACATGCTTGAGAAAAAAGTATGGAATCTCTTGTTTAAGGAAGGAGTATAATTGTGTTTATTGTTAAAGCTAGCTCACAGTATCAAGAGTTGTGAAGTTGCTTTCCTTAGCTCTTCTTGCATCGTGTTGAACCAATGTACTCTGAAAATCAAACTCTGTAGCTCAAATCAAAAAATTAAAAATTACATTAAATTATTTGTACTTATTTACATTAAATTATCCTATCTATCAAGAATAGTCAATATTTTCATCTCTAATTTCCCTTTGCCTGGTACATTATTCTTTCTCATCAGTACCTAATAATTTCAGTTTTGCATGCAATGTAAAAAGGACACTAAGATGGAAGGATGACTTGACTATTCTTGATACCATGAAGAGTTTAACAATCATTTCTTTTGCTCTTTTTCTTAATAAATGTAAACCAAACAATATTAAACCAGTGAACTGAAATCAGGGTGGGTTTTTTTTACTTAAATCACTGTAATGTGGATTAGACTACATCCCCATTAGTCCAGTTTACCAAATACTTTCACCTGTTGAATCGTCATTTGGATMATTTCTTAAAAATCCTGTTCCAATTAAAAAAAGACAACGAAACAGGACTAGTTTTACTACTCACAACCCCATTGTTACTGAATTGTTTTATTGGATAGAATGTTCTTTTCTACCATTAATTCACGGTATAGCAGGACTAATTCCATAATGTAAATATTTAAAGGTGAGATTTGGGGATTTTCTCCCTAAGTATTACAATTCAATTACAAAATACATAGACACGTTGGCCACACAATGTCTATGTTGCCAGATACAATATTTTTATACAAATGTTTTATTATTTCTCATGAAATGGGTTTTTTGGGGGGGGTTAATTTTGTGTTTTTGAATCACCAGGTGATTTTTATATCTGCCTGGGTAAACAAATCACTGAAGTTTTTTTTTTTTTTATATCTATATCTTTTATATGTAGTCCTGCGTTTGAAAGAAAAATGGTTTTTTCTGATCCCTGTAGTGATTAGTAAATTCCCTTAAGCATCAGATGTCATTATTCGTATTTGAAAGCATTTATCAGTATAGAAAATATAATTTTACACCAAATGAATGCTTATGCTTTCAAAAGCAACCCTTAAATTTGTATATCAAACATCACAGATCCTGCAGTATGATTTGAAAAGACAAAATAAATTCTCACTGAATATTAAATATGGGCATTGCTCCAGGAATCTTACTGTTTCCTACATTTGTTCTCACATAAAGAGCCATATGTCAACAGCTCAATCTGATTGCAGAGTCCTTACTCTTCCTTACAGTTTTGAACTCTGGTATCCTTACAGCATAGCTATTTATTTTCAGGTTGAAAGGAAAAACATAACTGGAGTTTGTAAGATGATGTCCACATATGGAGAATAAAAATTGGAGAAGAGTGTGGTTGGATGACCTTCGATTATTGCCAGGTGCCCATCAAGCCACTCTAGCACTCTCCCAGCAKTAGGACAAGGGGAGAAAATACAATCAAAAGCCAAAGGATCACAGTAAGAACAGGGAGATCAGTTACCAATTACTATCACAGGCAAAACAGAATCAGGTTAGACAAACTGATCTAATTTATTGTAAAAATGAGCACCCCAAGCCTCTCAGAGTAAAGAGGCCTTTAGACAAAATAACATGCTTTAACATTTGGTCAGCCATGAGTTGGTCAGGCAGTTGGTCAAGACGATCACTGTAGGTCCCTTCCAACTGAAATTATTCTATTCTCCTCTATTTTAGTCTATTCTATTCTATAGAATCCTTCATGAAGGACTGCTCCAGTATGGGTCCTTCATGAGGTTAAAGGTCCTGACAAGACCARGTTCCTATGTGGCTTACTCACAGCCTGGCCTTTGAAAACAATTTTTAAAAAAACACAGAGCAATTTTAATTATTTGAAGTTGGAACATTTCAGTTACGTGGAAGAGTTACTTACTTCTAAACAATAGTAGGGTACTAGAGAAAGTAGTGCAGCTGGTTGCTCACACTGTATGCTACAAGATCCATTATCTTCTATTTTGAGCAAATTTAGTTACATACCTCAAAATCTATGTACTTTCTGATGACAGGTAAGAATATGCTGTACCCTTTCCTCCAGTTTGTAAAGGGGGGGACTTTTTCTTTGTTAAATGGTCAGTCATTTTCCCAAAAATAACTCAAAAACCAAAACCAAACTGACAAAACTCCACCAAAAAAAACCAGAACAAAATCAACACAACATCAAAACCAAACCAAAAACAACATCCCTCCTCCCTCTCATAACTTCTCCAAAAACTCAGAAAATGAGAGAATGAAATACCTGCAAATGTTCTCCTTTCACATTTAGTGGTAAACAATCATTTGATTTAAAAATGTGGAAGATCACAAAGATACATTGATAGGCTGGACCACTGGGACTCAACAATTAACATGGCAGCTTTTGTTTGCAGTTTTGCACTGTTCCAGTATCAAAAAGACATTGAAATATTGGAGAAACTTCAGCAGAAGTCATCAAGACAGTTGGAGGCTGTAGCACTTGTCCTGTGAGGAGTGGTCCATGGAGCAGGTCTTGCTCAGACTGGAAAAGACACAGCTTTGAGAGGGAATTGTAAACTTGTCCGACAATACAAGATAGTCCCAAAATTCCTCAGAGGTGTGTAGCAACTAGATAAGAAGAAAAAGTCACAAATTGCACTGGAAATTTGTAGTATCTAAGTGGATTTTCTCACTCTGACAGTAGTCAGGCACTGGAACAGCCTGCTGCAGAAGCTCTGGAATCCCATTCTCCAACACCGAACTGGACAAGACCTTGAACATCTTGTTCTAGGTTGGCACTGCTTCCAGGAAAGCACATATTGTAAAGGTCCCTCCTGTCTAAGTTACTTCGTTTGTAATATAATCCTTTTGCCATCAAGAAATAGCTTTAAAAGAGCAGTTAAAAGTATTTATTTTGTTTTATTTTATTGATTTAGTTTTGCTATCTCCAGCTCTGCATTATTTAACATCCACAGAAGCATTTTCAAGTACCAGTGTTGGCACTACAGCTATGAAGATAGTTTTACCTCTTTTTGTAATTGTTATGGCAATTGTGGATTTATAGAACATCTAGAAAAGTACATTATCTCTGTTTCTATGTAGGAAGATATGTGGGCTAAAATGTAACAATGTTTCTTTGAAAACTGAATCTAATTTTTCAGAAAAAAAGTAGAAGTTTTTCGGCAAGTTTTTTTTACTTCTGAGCTGCTTTTCTCCACCACTTAGTTCAACAGACATGTAATACAAAATGTGCAGGGGAAGAAGATTAAATCAGAGAGAAACTTGACCTATATTCCTGGAGGAATTTTAATATCCATAATCTTTTAAGTGCTCCTCATGCAGAGACTGTATTATTTCTTAAGTGACACTTGTTACAAAGATGAATCTAATGATTCGAATTTTCACTGCCATTTTTATCTTTGAATTCTGAAAATTAATTTATGGATATTTTGTTAAAAACCCTCCAAATCAGTATTATTAATATCATATGCTATATTTGTGCTCTCTATTAAGAGAAAAATCAAACATGCAAAAATTACTGATAACTTTGTTTTTTCTTAAAGAAAATGCTTTGGCACTTATTTTCTTCATTTTTTTTCCACTGTTGAAGATGTTTACTATCAGTCTTTTTTCCAGTGCATTGTAGTGGACATATAGTGAAAATTTTAGTGATTAAACAAGTGAATATAATTTTTCTAATAAAATATAAATCAATATTTTAAGGATGAGGTAGCTAAAGATCTAGCAGCTTTAATTCAAACTCTAAAACAATAGTATAGCAATTGCACCTGAAATTATGGCTTGACCAAATAGAATATCCTGTTCCTTTACATCTTTCATTTTTTCAATGTTTCAGGGTTTCTCAGAGTTTTTGTAAATGCTAGCATAGTTATAAATCATAAACATTTTGATTTAAGATAGTCAGTGATGTGATTCTTACAGYAGTCCTCTGCAGAGCCAAGATGTGAAGTTTGATAATCCTTGCAGATCCCTTCTTATGCAAGATATTCTATGATTATATGAATACCCTCAGTCTTCCTTTGTTGAGAAAAAGATGAAATAGATCTGTTCCCACTGGTCAGATGTAAACATGTACTTGAGAATGAAATTAATGAAAAATTGTATTATTGCTTTCTGCTGTTGTCTGTAAAATGGTAGCTCAAATGTAAATATCTATAGAATAAGCCCATATATGACCAAATACTCTACTTGAATAAAATTTTAAATTTCAAGGACTTTTGGTAGATCTTTCTTAATGGATCAGAAATGAAAAGTTTATAAATCAATTCAGCCCAAATCATGCAAAAGCCTGAATCAAAGCACTTCTTAATTTTGAACTTATTATAAAAACTAGAGTTGAGGACTTTAGCTAATATTAACCAGAAAATTTCCAGATCTTCGTTTGTTTTCAAATATTCATGAATTCAAAACTTGTGTTTTAGATTGGGCTGAACAGTTCTTTATGCCTTGCTAATCATATGGAATTCTCCACTGATTAATGAGAGCTTGGATACCTAGGATTTTTCTGTAGACACCTTATTATGCAACATGGATCCTAGCTGTGAGCCTTTACTTAGCAAATGCCTTTGTGAAGGCATGAGTTCCATAAATTCCTTATGTGCCACCAGTGTAAAACAACAAACAAACAAACAAAACCACCAAAAAAAAAATAAAAAGGCAGCCCAAAACAAAACAAAACAAAACAAAACAAAAACAAAACCAAAAACAAAACAAAAAAAAAAAGCTTGGAAAAATTTGTCATAGTTGAAAGAAAGAATTCAAAGAATCTTTTGCAACTATGCCCAGTTTTTAGTTTTATCTAGTCTCTATGTTAAGGATAGATTAAGTTCTACTATATCTTTCTTTCTCTCTTTTTTGTCTATGGTTAGATAAACTTGTTAATTATATCTTTTTCAGGTCTTCCATTATTTTTCTTCATCTAAGTTTTTCTTTTTACCTTTATAATTTAGAAAAGAAATGTTTATCTATCTTAATATTCTAAAAACTATATATATATCTAAGTTTAACTCTTTTTTCTCTTCAGCATTTGGTGCCAGTTTTAACCATGGCCAGGGAGCAGAATCTTTGGGTTGATGGCAATCTTGTTTACCTTAAACCTATACATCACTGTTAAATGAAAAAAAAAAAAGGAAAATCAAAAAAAGAAACAGCAATCTGAGCCTGACTACACAGTAGATAAATTCATGTGAGTGGAATTCTTGCACCACTCTTGATTAATTCTATTTTTGCATGCTTGTAGGAGTTTCTAAGTCCTTAAGTATCCCTAGACTGATATTGATTTTTCTGGCACAATTTTCTAAATAATAGTTGTTTCATTTTTATTTAACTCTCAGATTTGGTTTGGTTTTTTTTTTGGCATTTTATTCATTATGTTCCTCTTCTGTTTGCTTATTCAGATACATGCTCCCAGTTTTGATGTTTGGGTGTCAAACTCTTAACTGAGTCACTCCTTTTGATTTGATACCCCTTGTATGCTACCTGTTGGTGTTTTGGTGAGATGTCTAAAGAAAATGTCTATGAACTAAAGCAAGTTGGGAAAGAGTCTAATTTCTTAAACAAGAGAGAGACATAATCCATTGAAGGAAGATCTTACTGAGCTGGGAGACTAATTGAAAGTTTCTGTTAGGAAATGTGATGTGTCCATTGCAGCAGAGATAAAATTAATACACAAATTCTTTACTTGTTCCTAAGAAAATATTTTAGTGCAACACCAGTCTCCATCTTTAATTTGCTTCTCAGCAATTCCCTTTCATTCAGAGAAAAGGATTAGATATTTTCTCTGTCACTTCTGGGTTTTGACCTACATACATTTTAAGGGAAGCTCTTAAAATACTGGGCTAGGACATCTACTAAGATAGGCATTGGAATAGTGCCCAGGAAAACTCATGACTGGCAATTCTTTGTTCTATAATAGTGGTAAGTTTTACTTCTGTAGAGTACCTTCTACCTGATACTCTGTTACGCATTATTGCATTATCTGAGCCTGTTGAATTCTATTTCATTAAATCCTTTAGTAGAGACTGAATTTGCTGATGTGGTTAAACAAAATCTTCTGTTGACCAGTCCTCCCAAATATATTTTGTTTATTGGTCTTGGGACATTGTCTTTTTTTTTTTTT
>QVAJ01000110.1:2314502-2380778 GCA_003546035.1 Mixornis gularis | reverse complement strand
TTTTCCCTCAGAGGTGTTAGAATTGAAAGGAAGAGAAGAGAATTCTCCTGTTTCACCTTATGGTGTGACAACAGGGAAACTCCCTTAGTGAAAGTCTTCATGTGTAAGCAACCATTAAGCAGTTTTACTTTGAAAAAATCCCTACATTTTCTCCAAAAATCTAACAGCAGCTAATAATAAAGTATTCTTTCTACAGCTTGCATCACTTCATAAAATTGTCCTAGATATTCTTCACTGTTGCATAACCTACCAAAGTCTGAGCCTCTCTTACACAGTATTTGTGCTAAGAGAAATTTGCCATAACTTGTATTAAGACAAACGCTTTCAACAGTACAAATGTCAAATAATGTTCTAGGCATGATTCTGGAGAAAGGATGGAGATTTTGGGGACATCAGATGCTGAACAAAAACTCCTCTGGTTTTCATGTATTCATTCATCCATAAATACATACACCTATTTGTTTTCAATTTATCTTCAGTTAATATCCAAGAACAATGAAAGAGGTAAGTTTATAATGGGAGGTAGGGAGCTTTGCTCTCTTCTTGTAGATTTTGTCTGGCACTCACACTTAGGCTTATTGAAAGAAAACCAAATGAAGTCCCTATTCAGAATCATGGAGACAACTAACTCAGAATATTTATCTGTCAGTATTTCTGATTCTAGCTTTCAGAGTAATCATGGAACTGTCTTCATTTGGCATTTGAAAATAGTCCTACTTAATTTGAAATGCTAATATGCTTCAGTCTATTATTGCAATGCAGTTTCAATAAAAGAAGCAATGGGGAGAGACAAAGTGTAGAAAATACTGTAGGTAACTTTGATATGCTGAGATCTGATAATCTATTATCCAATCTCTTTCTGCCACTGTTAGATACAATCTGGCAACACAGGTCCAAAATATCTTTCTTGTACTGTTAGTTTGTTGTGGGGTTTGGGATTGGTTTATTATTTATTTTTGGAAACACTTTTGTCATCTTGAGATTTATGGAACTACTAGTGATGGTTATGTTTGTGATTAAAATTTTGATATCCATATAGACAATGTTTTGAGGAATGTCATAAACACATTTTCTCTCGAAAAAAACTATACAGGTTAGATACAAATTCAATGTGTTTTAGATTAATTTCAACTCATCTCTTTTTTATTTACTAATTCTTTTATTTATTAATTCTTTCAACCAGGTGAGAGCTAGGCATATCTTTTAAGTAATTTGATTATTCTATGCTTGAAACAGTCCTATTGCTTACTAGTACTTTTAAACTCCTTCTTGATCTTAGCATAGAGAGGTTAAATCCTTGCTTCATTAATATTTAAGGCAGACTAAATGGAAAGAAATGCTTATGAAGTCCAGACATCTTTGTCACTGATATAATAGTACAGAGAGACAATTTTCTTCATGAGAGCAGGAAGATAGTTCTGTCTGTTCCATGTTGGATCATTTATCTCTGTTACACTGATGAATTCATTTTGGTGACAATGCTTTGCCTGAATAATGAAAAGCTGGATAAGATAGCCTGATGGTCAAGATGGAATACGTAAATTTTCTCCAATTACAGGAAAGCTTATTTTTAAGATTCACTGTTCAGGAAATTCATCTCATTTTTCTTTCTGTTTCTTTCTTTTTCTCTGTACATTCTATCACTTTCACCATGATCCAAGAGAATAGATTATCATAACGTTTATAGTCATGCGTTTACTATTTTGTTAAATGAGCTCTTCTCACCCTCATCAACTACTATTTTTACCTATGCTATCAGAAATTCTTGAAGAACTGGTATTTTGCTATAGCTTTGGTATACATTATTTTGCCAGTGCTACCAAGTTTATCAGTACACTACAGAGCAGAAATAGATGAATTTCTTTTTTCTTGAAGTTAACACTTCAGCAGAAGTGCTAACCATTTGATTTAATGGGATGATAAATAGATTCATATAGTCAATGAGTGTTTCATTCTAGAAGACACAATTAGGTTATCTAATTTGACTTGCTGATTAACATAAACTGTAGAATTGGATACTTTTAGGCCTGTATTGGACACATGATTTATGTATAACTGAAGAGTTTCCAAAGGACATCTATTCATAAATTAAAGGTGGCAAGAGATTGGCCACAACTTGAGTAAATGCTAAATTAGCAACTCAATTAAAAGCTTGCTTGTAAGCAATTTTGTCTGTCTTTTACTTTGTTATGTTTTTCTCTCATGGACTCCCGTCCCTCCCTCAGATTTGGCCCACTGTTATGGTATTGAGTGCTAGGTTGTTTCGTTATTTTTCCATATATCAAATTATTTGAATCACTAAAATTGAAGACATGGAATAAAACAGACAAGATAATGATATTAGGATAAAAATTCTCAAATTATCACACCTCTCTATTTCCATTAATTTTCTTCTTTTGGGAAATTATCTTCATAGTAAAAAACTAAAAGCTTTGTTTTTCAGTTTATAAATCCATTGTGTGCTTGCTGGTACTAATGGTTTACTTTGTAAGACTTGCAGCATTTTTCTGTGTAGATTTACATAGTCTTAGCCTGATCAGTAATGATAGTAAGAGACTATCTTTCCTGATGTGGTAGTTCTCGTCTCTTGAACTAAATTTTCCATAAAATGAATTAAAATAATTCATCAATCTAAAGAAAAATCTGTTAATGTATATAAAAGGGACATCCATAAGTGAAGACTTTCAAATGAAAGAGAAAGCTATTTGCAGACAGAATAAGAAGATGGAAGAAAGGGCGATTTGCAAATGTTTATATTCTTCCTGCCATGTTGAAACAATAGTGCTGCTACTGGCATTGAAGTGTCCAAACTGAAAGATTTCACAAATCTTAGAACAAATTTCAGTTAGCAGGAACTGCCTAACTAAATGAAATCATCTGCAGAAAATCAGTGACAAAATTGTTTTTGGAAACAAAGAAAAAATATATTCATTCAACCCAACCACCTTAAATTGAATGTAGTTTGTATAGGATTATCACCATGTTTTCTGTTGTAAATTGTAGTATTTCTCCAAAATAAAAATAAAACTTCTTCCGAATTTTTTTAACAAACACATAGATATTATAAACTTCTGCTTACTTCAACATTTTAATTTTTTTCTTGTCTGTATTAAAAATATATATATTTCATTCATATAGAATGTGAGTTATTAATAGAATGGCATCCTGAAAAAAAGATGGACAGAATCTTCTATTAAAATCTGCACTTAGGAAACCAGAGCTAAACTATGGCTCTCACTCTAGGCTGTTGTAGAGTATTCATGGGGTCAACAGGATGATTCAGATCCTCAGAGAGGCATGTGCTCTGGCACACATGACCCTAACAGTAATTTTGTACTGAATAATTTTGTTTTGGTATAACTGGTCTTCTCTCTCACTGCTGACACTTGTTGAGAAAGGAATTTGAACACATGAGGAATTTGAACACATGATTGGCTGTAAGCAACCTGCTGAGCAACCTTTAGCCTAATTGACCGAGTAGTGACAGCTTGTGCTTGAGAGGCTTTTTTGGGTATAGCAACCTCTAGGAAACTGATCATCAGAGGCACTTTAAATAACATATCAACAAAATTCCATGTTTTCCCTGTTTAGGAAGAAAAATGTGTTCCAGATTTTTGTTGAATATCATTGCACAAAAATGAAATTTTCTCTTGTGGAATGGTTGCATAAATTGCTTTGAACAGTAATTTTTTCTTAAGCAGTTAATAAAAGATTCAGACAGACACCTAGAAAGCTGTCATTAAAGTTTCAGTGTAATTACACATAGATGTTCAAAATTCTTTTCTAGCTTCATCTTTCCTTCTCATCTCCGGATAAAATCCACTTACAACCTGAGATTTGAAAAGATGGTATTTCTCTTCTCTTTTAGCCTAATTTATTTAGATGAACCAGTTCTCCAGGAATTGTTTTTTAAACATAGATTGTTTAAAAGCCTATTTCAAGGCATAATGTCAAGTAATCTCTACCCTCTTTCTAGTGTGTAAAATAGCCCTAAAATTGAAACTCATTAACACCTCATATCTTCAGCTTCCTTCTGCTATGTGTTATAACCACTGCCTTCACCTATCTCATCCTGGGAAGCCATCCCCTAACTGTCTTTCAAAACATCAGCATCAACCCCCAGACTGGATTGTAGCCATTTGTCTAAGTCATGTGCTCCCCCTATGAATTTTAAGTAATCTCCTTTCTTCCACCATTCCTTTTTCAGGCTGTAATCACAGTCTCTAGTACAAGCTTACGTGTTTTTGGCACCACTAAAATCTACACATAGTACTCTTAGCCTTCATATGAAAAGTTTTAATAAATATTAGTTATGTCTATGATATATTTTCTTTAAATTGAATTTGCCTTATTCTTACAAAAAAATTTAAAAAAAAAGAAAAAGAAAAAAAGTACAACTAATAGCATTAAAGGAAACTCTAGTTTTATCTTGACCAGGCATATCCTATAGATTTTTTATTTGCATAATTTGAATTAGTGTTATTCATAGAATAAGTGTTATTACTATCATTCAGGAGTTGGTTTTAGCAACATTTGAACTGAAAATACTTTCAGACTGTCATCTTAGAGCTGAAACATATTATGTATATAATATGTTATATTCTCAAAATACTAAATTGCTTTCTTGTTTTCTTACAGAAAATTTCTGGTGGTTTAAGCAGTTTAGGGGAAAGTAAGATAGATGATAACATAATGGTGGTTATATACTGTTAGCTTTTTAAAAAAAATCAAAATTTTGCTGACATATTAAAATACATACAAACCCAGTGATGTCTAAAACGAATCTTAGGAAAGTATTCAGAGTGTAACTCATGCAAGGGCAAACTGGAGGTACAAAAGCAAAACTTGGATGTTTTGGATGTGAACAAGTGAACAATTTGTTCAGCTGTAAATCAATGTATATTGATTTTGATAAGGTTTGAGTGTGGCATAGCTCACGCATAGCACTGTACCTGAATTGCTCATGCCTTCATGCTCATTTGTATAAAATCTACTGTACTGTTTGCTACAAGCTTAATTTTCCTATTCATGTACTCTACTGCAAATAATCTTCTCGTTCTGTTCCTCAGAGAGACTGATTTGAGTATAGGATATTATGGGTTTAACCTCAAAATGCTTCTGTCTTCACCAGAAAGATATGGAGTGGGGTATTTTCTTGCTGTTGTTTTGGTTTTTTTATCTGAGTGGGTTTTTTTCTTTCTTTCCAGTTGAACCATCATTCATCACCTCTGACATCACTGACAGGCATTTTGCTTGTCAGTCTCAACAAATTAAATACACTGTCTCTGTCTGCCAATGTGCATTTACAAAAGGTCAGTATGGAAAATGATATCAGTTCCTTAGATGTCCCTTCTAGGATTTTCATAATAAAAACTACTCTCAACTTATTGATATCTTATGCTCAATAATCATATTTTAAAATAATTTTATTATATGTCTCATCAAGATTCTGCTTCATTTCTTACTGCATAATTTTGACAGAACTGCTTGGAAAATCAATGCCTCAGAGCTGTGTTTGGATTTACTGCTGAATCCAATTACAGTGTATTATCATAAAAAGCATCAAAGTGAAATTTATTGATGGTGTTTGTTTAGTGAACATGCAACTGTTAACTCTAAATATAAATATTTTAATGGCGTGATTACTCACCATAACAAAAGAGCAAAGAGAAATAAACTCTGTATTCTGGCACAACAATTTACTTTCAGATATAAACAAAGATTTTAGAAGCACTGTGTTAGGCATAGGTCTAGTCTTACCTGAATACAATTACAGGCAGACATACAAGCTTTTAGAACATTATCTTGTTCTCTTTTCTTATTTCTGTTATTGATGTTACCTAAATAATAGTATATGGTATTATTTATACCACTGTAAAATTACTAGTTGATATTTATGGGTTCAAGAGCACTTGAAGCAATGTAATTTGCCTGTCTAATGTCCCACGTGAGACTGATATTTCTGCCTCAGACAGCCTTCAATCTAATTGCTACTCCAAATTAAAAACTGGTATAAAAGGATCAGTCATTTTGTTAAARTAATATTAAGAAATTTGGCTAGTGAATATCTTTTAATCTACTTCTGAGGGCCTCAGCTGTCTGTGCTAGGCTACCTTTGATTCTGCGAGTCTTTGCAAAATGATAAATAATCATCTCTTCATAAGGTTACACAAAAAGAAACCTTGTAGATTTTCCATGTCACATTTAGAGGAATGAAAACACTTGACCACATGGGCCTTAGAACAACCTGAGACTTTAGACAACAGGAGCAAACAGGAAAAGGAAAACAACAAAAATTAAATTGCGGAATAACATTTAATTTTTTAGCATCCATATGAGGTATTTCTTTGTAGGAGTCTTAGAATTAGTGCGCTTTTTTTTTTTTTTTTTTAAATTTTCTCATAGAAAGAATACCAGTGTTATACCATACTTTCAAAGGAAAATTTAAAAGATATTAATTTATATTTAGAAACATCACAATTTATTTTGATTTTTTTATTGTTCATGCCTCTTTGTAAACAAAATTGATTTGATATGTCATCACATTAACAGTTTAATAAATCCTTTGATGACTAGATTATTTCTTAATTCTACTCAAATGTATGTTCGTTTCAAAGTTGCTGTTTCTACATTTTTTTTTTTCACTTGTTAAGATATTTTTGACTTTGCTGTTCTATTTCTCAGCTGCTGTATTTATTACTTAGGGTCACTTTTTAAGATTCCTTGTAACTTTAGTTTCTTTAGATTGAGATGGGAAATAAATTTCTACTCCAAAATCCTTTTAAACTGGCTGAAAATTTTAAAATTTATATGTATGCATCTATCTAAACCAATAAATGGAACAGTCAGAAGAGAAAACTTAAAGCAAAAACCAGTAACTCGGGATGCGATTACATACTCTTAAAAATAGGCATGAATTTGGATTAAATAGCTTGTAGCCCTGAAAGAATTTTTTTGTCTTAAGAGTCACTTTTTTACTACAAAAATGGAGAGCTCCCCAGAGTACTGAGATAGAGCAACCATGTCATTCAGTGTTTAGGGTTATAAATCTCCTGTTGAACAGGGCCATCCATATAAAAGAATTTTTTTCCAGTTTAAAGCTTCCAGTTTAAAGGTCCAAATTTGCATAAACTAGTAATTTTCCAAAGTTAATACATTTTACAATATTTTTTGAATGACTTATACTAGCAATGTTGACCTATTTCTTAGTTACCAAGAATTCCTTGATCCAAACATAGCTTGCCCACTGTCTGCCTTTGGCTATTAAAGTACAAAACTAAACCTTCCCTTACGGGCAACAGCTTTAACTTGCTACATGTTGTTTATCCTAGGGGAATGTATTGATTGAGGAAAAAAAAGACAAATATTGAAAATCAGGAACCGAATAGCACTTCTAAATTAAAATACTGTATAACTACTGATGGCACATTGTTACTTCTTTAGCAAAATCAGCATTCAGAGGATTTGAGCATGTGACTGAAATGGCAGTGACTTGAAAAATTTCTAAATGCCTCTAACACAAATAATTTAACTCCTCAATTCTTTCTACTTTCTGCAGGAGTCTAAATTCCCATCCATAACAGAGAAACAGAACTTCTTGTTCAGCCATCTGCTGAGATTTAGCAAATTAAAGCAATGCCCACCAAGCAGAATTAATTCCTTAAAACTGCACTATGAAACAATTGCACATCACAAACATTATTACTTCCTTTGTAGTGTCACACCACAATAGCCAGTCAAAGCACATGTCACAGATCAAAAACATTCATCCTCTCCTTAGTTCCCCAAAACATAATCATAAATCTCAGTCCTGACATCAGCAAATACTAATTCTTAGTGATACTTAGTGGTAGATCAGACCTGATAATTCACAAAAATTCTGTTAAAAAGTACCGAAGTGAAAGAGGTGCAAAGTTACACAACTGTGGCAGCTCAAATTTTGAATAATGGATGCTGAAAACACTCACCACCTTTGCAAAAGGATCTGCTTTCATATTCACACCAATGAAAGCAGAGGAAGCTGCTTTAATTTTAAAGAACTAAGGTCCATGACCTTTCTCTCTCTCTTTTTTGTCTCCAAAGTTCATTTATAGATGGTTCTAGTGTTAGAAAAAATAATATGTGTACAGTTGCAAGCTCTGATAAGTACTATTAAAGTATTCCCATGTGGAAGAAAAGACAGAAAATGCAGCAGAAGGTTTCAAGGCCAAAATTTTATAAGAGTTAATCATTAAAGGAGAAATGAGAGATCATACAGGAAGGACTGGATAACAATTAAAAATGTGGTATTAAATCTTTATAAAATGTAGGAAGATGCATTTAGGGAATAATGCAGCTTGGAGTGTTGTGTTCTTACACAGGTGGTTCTTGGACAGTTTCAGTACTCGGTACAATAAATGAGATAAGTCTTTGGGGCATAATATTTAACCTTACTAATGTTTAAGAAAGATTTCAACAAGGTAGGAGTTATTTCTACAGACCTTTTCACTTCAAAGGTCAGCACATCTCTGAAAACCCACCTAACTATTCTACTAGAAATTTGTGAAGATGTCATATTACTGTTCTAAGGATCATTATCATTTTCTAAAAACTTAGAAAGACCTCAGCATAGTAACCAATGAGAAAATTCAAATAACTCTAAGGCCCAATCGTAACATGTCTGTGGAAAAGAAAAATGTGGGCCAATGTTCTATCACTGGAAGTATAACTACAGAGAAAATTATAAAGTCATGTCAAGTTCAGTGAGACCTCATCTTCCAGATACTGAGTTGGAAGACATAACACTGGTGGATTTTTTTATTATTTCAATTAAATACTTTTCTCACAATGTTTTTAAACTGAACATTTAATGGGAAAATTTCCAATTCATGCATATTTTGTAATTGATGGAAAACCAGAAACAAGTTTAATAATATATTTTCTATACCTATAGTCCATTTGTATAAGAATTTGTACAAGAATTGCCTAGATAGACTAGTCTAATTAAATTTTATGTGTTGATAAGATAAAAAAATGGCGTTTATTCTTTCATCAAAACCCCCGAATGTATAATCCATAGTATACTGCACTTTATATAGTCCACTAGACTGTGATATATATAGTATATAGCATACTATAAAACATTTTAAAAAATCTATTGTAAAGGTGCAGAGGTAAGACTTTTTCATCCTGTGATGTGTGCTAGAACTAAAGTCTGTGAACTGGGAGGTGTGGTGATGTGACAGACAAACTGCCTCTGCTCAAGCCACTTCAGGAATAGCAAAAATGTACCCATAATGATCTTTGTGACTGTTCTGATGTGGAGAAAAAATCCTTATTAGTCAAACTGTATGTAACAGCACAGGCAAAAGGCAAAAAAAGGTACTCTTATTTTGCCCAATATCAGTGAAAGGACAGTGTCAGAAAATTATTCATTCAGATACTTCTCATGAAGAACAATATTGAAATGTTTGCAAAAATATTTGCTGTCTTGATTTACTGCATTGATCTTGAGGTTTGTGTGTAACTATAGAAGACATCTTTGAAAATACATTCTTAAGCATATTTAAGCATTCTTAAGCAATTCTTAAGCATATTTATTTTTGTACACAGCTTTTTTGAATGGTAAAGTGTCTGTTCTTAAACAGGAACAACAAGATATCACTAGAAACTTGTGCCACACTACGTTATTTTGTGCTACACTAGATATTAGAATGTCACTCTTAAAATCTTTTACTTTATGTCTATCCTGTCATTAACAGTAGTTAAGGTCTGTATTTTTTAATATGCAGAGAGAAAATATAAAATAAAACATAATTTTAACTATGACATGTTTATATGTCAGCAACCTCTTTATCATTTTGTATTTACTGCATCCTGCAGACACAGTAAGGCATAGGAGACAGAAACAGGAATGTCCCATAGAAGGACCCTTGGGTTCCATCTATTTTTAGCACATAGAATAAAGCTGAAGAAATCTTGCATTATGAGAAACCTGTGCTTCAGGAATTTGTGTCTTGAGCATTTTAGCCAAAGAACACCACTGGGTGCTACCTGGAATTTTTTACTAAATGCCAGTCAATGGGTACCAATTCATGTACCCAATAAAATGTGGTTGTGACTGATTTCACAAGAGACTAAATGACAAATATGATAATTTCAGGGGTTCCTTAGTAATTTCCAGAACACGTGAACAGCTTTAGAACACATTTTGTCTAACTTAAAATGATCAAGAGAGACATCCCACAATGGCTTGTATATTAGGGTTGTTTAGGACATTGTGTTAACAAAGTCTCAGAGAGTAAATATTGAGTTTGAAACACAGATGGATCTGTTAGTGCTACTTCAGTAACAAACATATTTACTACTCATCTTTGCTGAAGGAATTTCAAAATTGAACATGATAATTGGAAACTCCACAGAGTATAAATGAGCAGATATCATTTGGTTCTGGCTCAAACCACCTTTTTCTGAAATGTGGTAAGAGGTCATATCTGTGAATTGCCTGTCAACAGGGACACCAGTTTCAAAAATGTTTGTGGGTGGTTTAATATTTACTTCTTTCAGTAGCTTAATAAAACTATGTCTGGGAGGGAGTTTTTGCAAATCAAACACTTCTGGAGTGTTTCAATGAACAACTTTTCTATCTCTGGATGTGCTGGATGGAATCTTCAGCAAACTGGTCTAGTGGGAGATCTACCTGCCCATGGTGGGGGATTTGGAACTCAATGATCTTTCAGGTTTCTTCCAATCCAAACCTATATGGTTCTATGATTCTGTGTTCTATAAASTTGAGTTCAGTAAAAAGAAAGTAATGGGAATATCTAAATATTCTCTGAAAGAGGGGTTTTTTTTTCTTTAGTTTGGGGAATCTAGGAATTGAACCACTTTAATTTAGCTTGAACCCCACATAAGAACTCATGCATTGAAAATGAAAGAGTTAAAAGATATTCTGAAAACAATGGCTAATGAAGAACACTCCAATGATACACCAGAAAAGGACCTAAATGATTAACTTTTTATGACACCATTCTCAGTTCTAAAAGCCTGGTTTACTTCAATTTAATTTGTCAACATTTTGTGCATAATTCTGTATTGCTTATTTTTTATTTATTGATATGGATTTTGCCTATTAAGGAACTTAAGAGATATTTGATTGTTTCTTTAAAAAGAAAAGCTGTACATTTAAAAGAATCCTTACTTGTTGAAAATGTATTTAAGTTTCATTTGAACATACCTTCAAACACTCCTGGTTAACAATACATTAAAATAAATAAACTGACAGTTTTATAAAGCATGGCAATAAAATGTGCCAACTAAAAAACCAATTCAATTATGTAGGAATCTTGCTCCAACTCTTTGCCTGTGCAGATGCAAAACATTCTTCGTTGCTCTTCCAATTTGCTCCTGGTTGTTTTTGACACACATATTATTAGGAAATCTAGGTATGTATAAATAAATAAAGTTGTTTATGCTGCAATATTTATGATACAGCAAAAAACTTCCTCAGCACCTAAGTCATAATTTCAATTCTTTTCGATACTGCTATCCTGATATATGTTTGAGAAGCTTTAGAACAGAGATACACCAAATTGCTCAGGGTATGTCTTGCTAGGTCAAAGACTAAAGTTCTGAGCTAACAAAGTGTCATGATCAGTTTTTAACCCAAGGTCTGTTTATGTCTCAGCTGGTCTGTGTTTAAACAGAGGAATCACAAGCAAGTTGCAAACTATCGCTCTTATTGTCAGTACTGTAGAAAGAGCTGCCAAATATTTCAGTACACTCTTGCACAGTAATTGGTATTCAACTGTCATTCTTCAGCTAATGGGGCTGAATAAACTCTTGATGTCATTCAAATGACGAGCTTTGATGATGGAGACAGCTACATGGACAAAAAGTAATGTGGAATGAAACTGAAAAGAAAGGAAGCTGATGTAAGTAACAAAATTTTTAGCTAACCTTTCTTTCTCTGTAAAACTTTAATTTTCGATTCCATCTAAGGGCCATATGAAGCTGATTTTCAGAGGACTCCTACCATTATTTTAAAGCTCCATAAATGCCATGGTTTTACAGAACTCAATCTTTCAACAGTTTTTTGAAGTCATATATATTATTGTAGTTTAGGAATGGTATTCCCCAGTTTAGTGTCCTGACTGGAACATTCTGTGCTGCTTGCCCACTCCTCACTCCTCCTCTTCCTCCCCCGGCATCGGGCTGGAGAGAATGGAAGGCACAAAACGTAAAGATCATGGATTGAGATAACAACAATTTATTGGAAACAGACAGCAATGAGATGAGAAAATAAACAGTAACAGCAACAATACTGATAATAGTGCATACAAGAAACAAACAATTCACATGCATGTGGTCACCCCCAACAATATCCCACTGCACTGTCATGCTACGCCACCTGGAAGAGACCCCTGTCCTGGCAAAATTATGTGGGTTGGTATAGAATAACCCCTAGGTCATAGCCATGCCCCCTCTGGGCTACTACAAAAATTAGCCCTGTCCTGGTCATGCCATGTATGAATACTGGAAAGAATTAGCTAGCAGATAGCCTGGGGTAAGTGGGAAGCAGAGGAATGAGGAGTACTACTTATGAGTGGGAAGCAGAAGCAAAACAAATCACTGAACCAACAGCCTAGGTTAGAATATTCCAGCTGTAAAATAAAGAGCTTTATACAAGTTTGCCAAGTCTGGCATGTTCCTAACTATCAAGAAACAGAAAGTGAAATCCATCATCATGACTGTGACTCAAGTCCTAGATTCTGAGCAGGCCATACATCTCTAATGGGATGAGATTGATTATGGGAATGGCTTCCTTGAATGTGTTTATGCTGCACCTTCTTATTTCATTGCTTAAATGAATGAAAAAGCCTGAAAACAGAGCATACACGCAGCAAGTTAACTATGAAGCATGTAGAAATGACTGAAGAGGAACAACAGGTATGCATGTTAAACCTTTTATCAGGTAAAATATATTTTCTACTTAAATGTCAATTTTTCACATGTTACTTTTTGTTCTTTACAGCTATGGCAGGTAGATCAACAGATGACAATCCTGTGATAAAATCCATCTTTATGTATTAATTTACATTATGCTAAGTCAAACACTCGTAAAATAGCTTAAATGTCTTGGATGCTTTACCTTAATATGTTCACTGTTTAACATACATTGTTTGTATGTCAAAATACATTGATGGATAGAGAAGTATCTGAACTCTGAAAATGGAAAGGCTATGAAATATGAATATGAAACTTTGTGCCTATCATGGTTTTACCCCAGCCATCAACTAAGCATCATGCAACCACTTGCTGACTCCCTCACTAAGGGGTTGGGAGAGAGAATCAAGAGGGCAAAAAGTGAGAAAGCTTATGGGTTAAGACAAAGACAGCTTAATAGGGATAACAAAAGCCACATTTGCAAGCAAAGCAAAATGAGGAATGAATTCACTGTCTCCCACTGACAGAGAGGTGTTCAGCCATCACCAGTAAAGCAGGGCTCCACCACGTGTAACAGAGTCTGGGAAAGAGCTTTATACAAAAGAAAAGAAAGAAAGAAAAGCACCATCACACTATGTGTACTCACTTCCTTCTTCCTCCTCAGCTTTACATACTGAACATGATACCATATAATGTGGAACTGGGGGTGAATAATATGCTGGTTTTAGCTGGGGTACAGTTAATTTTCTTCACAGTAGCTGCTATGGGATGTGTTTTGTATTTGTGTTGAAAACAGGATTGACAATGAGATCTTTTTGTTATTGCTGAGCAGGGCTTACACAGAGCCAAGGTCCTTTCTGTTTCTTCTACTGCCATGCTGGCAAGGAGTCTGGGAGTGCACAAAGGGTTGAGAGGGAAGACAGCCGTAACAACTGAGTCCAAGCAGCCAAAGAGATATCCCATAACACAGTGTCATGCTTACTTTGTAAAACTGGAGGAAGCAGGAAAGGGAAGACTCTCAGAATGAGGGTTTTGTCTTCCAGAAATACTGTGTGACTGTGGGATGAAGCCCTGTTTTCCTGGAGATAGCTGAATACCTGCCTGCCCATGGGAAGCAATGAATGAATTCCTTGCTTTGTTTTGTTTGCGCGCACAGCTTTTGCTTTACCTATTAAAATGTCTTTATCTCAACCCACCAGTTTTCTCATTTTTACTCTTCCAATTCCCTTCCCATCCTGCTGATGGGGGAATGAGTGAACAGTTACATGGCACTTATTTACCAGTTGAGATTAAATCATGCCTAAATAAAAAACTAGGATTTGTTCTATTTTTTTCTTTGTATTACTATTTTATCCTTTATGTATACTGCCTGTGTAGATGTCCTCTGAGAATGTATAAAGGCATGCACAACCACACAGTAACAGATGCCCTATGTATTCAATCACCACTATCTAATTTTACAAGAGCTTACAAGCCAAAATAACAAAAATTTAAAGAAGAATTAAGAACATTAAGTGATATAAATTTTTTTTTTAGTCCAAATTTGTTTGTCCAGTAACTCAAATGTTTATGGCCACACTGACAGTAAGATTCAAAACCTCATTTTTGAAGCTTCTCTGCATATTTTAAATTTAAAAATTTAAAATATGCAGAGAAGTTGGAAGAGAAACAGAGCTGAACATGAGGGCATCACCAGAACCTCGCCATCATATTTTGATTCTTGTTTGTTTTAATTGTTTCTTGAAATGTAACCTGTTTCCCCATAGCATTGTGCTCACTGAAAAAGAATTAATGAAAAAGAAACAATCCCTGACTGAGGACACATTAACCCAATGCAATTTTCTTAGGGCTGCAGTCCAATAAATTATATTCTAATATAATCCAAATGTTGCAATGAATAACTTACTTGTGATATTAATGTAAAATCAAGTTCTCTACAAGATCAGGGCCACAGATTTTGAAACTACAATACCCTTAAGATATAGGAAATCAGTTTTATTTTATTCTGTGCTTTGCACAATTAAATAAAAACCTTTCCCAGAGAGAAAAAAATTGTTTTTAAGTAACTATCATCAAACTGATAATTTGTCTTTTATTTAAATCTCACCAACATTGCCTTTCCAAATTATATTGATGGACATTTTTCACTGTGAACAAAAATACTTTACAAATATGAGTGGGGCAACCTTGGATGTATGGATGGACTGGGGAATGAGATGCTGGGGAACAGTGCCTCAGAAAGGGACCAGGGGATACTGGTTTAAGGAAAGTTTAACATGAGTCAGGAGTGCCCTGGCAGTCACAGGGCCAACCCTGTCCTGGGGGCATCAGGCATCACCAGCTGGATAAGGGAGGGGACTGTGCTGCTCTGCTCTGCACTGGGGTGGCCTCACCTCCAGTGCTGGGGGCAGTTTTGGGTGCCAGAATACAAGACAGATATTAAACCATTAGAGATCATCCAAAGGATGGCAACAAAGATGGCGAAGGGCCTTGAGGAGAAGCTGTGTTGAGGTCACTTGATCTGTTCAGCCTGGAGAAGAAGGGAGATACTGCAGTTACAACTTCCTTGTGAAGGAAAGGGGAGAGGCAGACACTGATCCCTTCTCTCTGGTGACAGGACCTGAGGGAATGGCCTGAAGTTGTGTCAGGGGAGGTTTAGGTTGGATATCAGGAAAAGGTTCTTCACCCAGAGGTGGCCGGGCACTGGAAGAGAGTCCCAGGGCAGTGGTCACAGCACCAGCTGACAGAGTTCAAGAAGCATTGGACAGTGCTCTCAGGCACATGGTGGGACTCTTGGGGGTGCACTTGTGCAGGGCAAGGAATTGTGATGATGATCCTTGTAGACCCCTTCCAATTCAGAATATTCTGTGATATGCCATTTTAAAGACCAAAACAATTGCTTATAGACTAACACAAGCAATAGATAATGAGGATCAAAAGGTTAAGCATTAATAAATTCACTCCTCATGGTAGGACACATAATAAATCTCTGTTGTTCACTCCCTTACCAAGATGAATAAGAGATGGCTGCTGTTAGTTATGAAATTGTACTGCTGCTTTTACTTTGTCAAGCTGCTATTTTTCAAGTCCCTGTTTTTTTCCCTAGAACTTTTTACCCTTTTGTATCAGTGTTTTCCCTCCTGAATCCTTGATCTACTAACTACCCAGTCTCAATAGTCTTCTCTCTGAAATTTTGCCTTTCTTACCTTGAATGGCTTAAGGCTTATGTATTTTCTGGGGGCTCCTTCCTACTGCTTAGCAGTTTTCTCAGAAATCTAAGCCAAGGTTGCACAGCTGTTCTCTATCAAAACCAGGGTTTGTATCACAGCCAAAAGAGTCCCTGGGAGGAGGGTTATATACAGGTTACACCTATGCTGGTTTATTTGACTGGGTCATGGACCATCACAAGGTACTGGAAGACAGAAAAACTGTCTCATTAATTTACTGCCACATTTAGCGGTTTGGTCAGGGACAACTAGTACTCCTCAGGTCACGCCTGGGCGTGCTTTGAGGAATAGTATTGCACAGTAACTCTTAACACCACATAGTTTTGACAAGGCTTCCCAGTAGTGGGGTGTGAGAGAGCTTAATAATGTAAACTCCAGTGCTAAAGAGAAAATACAGGTACTCATAATTATTTGCCAGCAGTGCTCCCAGATGGCAAGGAATGGCATCCTGACCTGTATCAGGAATAATATGCCCAGCAGGAAGGCATTCTTCCCCTGTACTCAGCAGTGGTGAAGCTGCACCTTGAGTACTGTGTCCAGTTCTAGGCTCTTCAGTTTAGGAAGGATGTTGAGATTCTCCTGCTGATTCTCCTGTTGAGATTCTCAGACACATCCAGAGAAGGGCAGCAAGACTGGTGAAGGGTCTAAAACACAAGACCTATGAAGAGCAGAGCTGGAGTTGTTCTGATGCCCTAAGCTTTAGCTTGCAGATTCCGTTACCTAAGGATGTAGTTCTGAGCCTCATATTAAGTGCTAGTAAGCTCTCTTCACAGGGTAGGTAGACAAAACAAATCCCTTTTCTGCTGAGAGCCAAGGACAGCTTCCAGGCCCAAAGTATAAACAACGGTGGACCGGAGGGAGGAACAAGAAGGATGAGACCACACGACCGGAAGCTGTAATTGGACAATTAAACCCCAATATGCGAATGGACCAAAACTGATAAAAATGTAAGACCTCGTGACAGGTCAGCCTTTGGTGTGTGGCATTTTGTAGTGGACTCGGGGTGCAGCCTTGGTGGGCTCCTGTCCGGCCCAAGGTGGAACCCGGAGGCCTTTCAATAAATACTTACTTTATTCTCTAGCCCTGTCCAGTCTCTGTTTCAGGTCAGCCTTCCAGGCATCAGTTCAGCCTGGAGAAAAGGAGACTCAGGGGAGACCTTATCCCTCTCTACAACTTCCTGAAAGGAGGATGTAGTCAGGGGAGTCGGTCTCTTCTCCCAGGCAGCCAGCAACAAGACAAGAGGACACAGTCTTAAGCTGGACCAGGGGAAGTTTAGGTCAGACATTAGAAAAACAATTCTTTACAGGAAGCATCGTTGGGCATTGAAATGGGCTACCCAGATAAATGGTGGAGTCACTTCCCCTGGAGATATTTAAGACTGGATGTGGCGCTCAGTGCCATGGTTTGGTTGATGAGCTGGTACTAGGTCATAGGTTGGACTCGATGATCTCCAAGGTTGTTTTCAACCTAACTGATTCTGTGATTTTATGATTCTGCGATTCTGTGATCAGTGCAGACTTAGCCTATCATGTCACCAATCTGACATCAGCAACAATGAAGAGGAAGAGAAAAGGGGCATACAAACTGGAATCAGAATAAATATATTATCCATGATGTCAGCTATAGTGAATATATTTCTATTATAATGAGACACTTTCAGGAGATTTGAAGAGTGAGAATACTTGATTGTCCAAAACAACCGATCTCACTACAGTTCAATAGCAAAATCCACAAAATTGTGAGGGGAAAAAAAAAAAAGTTTGCCAAATGAGGACAAGTTTATTTTAAACCATGTACAAGTTTTTTTCCTGAACAAATATGCATGAACAGGAATGCATGCACGCATGAAACAGAATATGTTTCAGTGAAGGTTGCTAACACATTCCTCCCAAAATATCTTCAAAGAATTAACATAATGAATGTGTAAATTGAAGCAGAAACATGTTACTTTTTTGCTGCCCTACAAGCTGAAAGCAGCTTGGCTGATTTGCTTTGAACTTTCAAAATATTCCTCTTTTGTAGTTTCAAACTAGGCAAAAGAATTTTCAGGACAGATAGTATAGCTTTAAACAATAACAGAGGTAATGAAAAGTAGGCCAAAAAGTGGAATATTGGTTGAATCTTTAACTAGTCCCATTCTTTCAAGTTCTGCAGATTCATTCCATAGTCTGTAGAAACATGCAAAATTTAAGTTTTTATGTAGGTTTGCTAAGCATTGACACGAAGCAAAATTGAAACATTCCTTTTGATTTGCAATGTATTTTACACAGCTCCTCTCCAGCCACCAGAATATTCTGCATTGTTAACTTTGAAAGAGTTGGAAGAAAAAGCCAAGAAAGTAAAGAAAAAAAAAAAACAACCAAAACCAAAAAACCTTGGTTTTGTAACTATTCCACGTTTACTCAAAGGGACACCAGGTAATGTATATCACAGTACAGTTTACAGAGAAGGGAACATAAGTAAATTAAAGCCAAAAAGTAGAAACTCCATATGCCACATATTGCTGAACACCTGTTTTTTCCTAACACCCTGGAATCTATTAGGAGGGCAATGTTAGACTCATGGAAGGGGATCTCGTGATGTTAAAACCAGAAGCTATATTTCATAAAAAGTTTTTTTGTAAGACTAGAACTGGCACATTGTATTATGAGATAAAAGAGCAGAGAAGTTGAAGTTTCACAGCTCTATGGTGCCTGGTTGCTTATTATTGTTATTGGTCTTATTGTTTTTATTGCTGCTTTATGCATTTTCCTATTTTGCTTCCAGACAGTGTTTTTACTCTGGTCTCTTCGTTGTGCTTTTGTACATAGCAATCAATGATCTTGTTTCCTTATCTAGCCCTACAGGAAACCTATGTTCTCTCACTCCATCTGCCATCAGCCTCTCAGGTAATAAATGAGAGAGATGATAAGCACTCTGCCTGCCTCCCTCAGGTGCTCTGACTCACCCTCCTGGAAGTGCTTTTTTGCTTGAGGGATCCTGGCTGCTAGTATTTTCCTCCTTATTTCTCTTTCGTGCATCAATGAATAGCCAAAAGCAGACCATGGGACYATAACTGCTAGCCATCTGTTTTCTCTGCAATCTATAAAAAACATTTTAAAAAATTGAAATAATTCACTCTCATTGTTAATTGATTTATTTAAATTGCTATACTCCATGAACAAAGAAAGATAAGCAGGAGAGAATTAGAGAACAAGAGATAGTTATTGTTTATCACTGAAGTTTTCCAGCCATAAAAGAATCAGAGAGCAGAAAGAAAAATTACGTAATTCAAGTAAATTCTCTATGAGTTTCGCAAACGTGTGCTCTCTGACCACTGATATTTTAGCATTATTTTACATACATATATGCATGCATCTTTTAAAAGGTACAAAAGGCACTTATGAAAGGTACTAGCAGTGGATTTTTTTTTTTTTTTTGTCATGGACACTTCACATTCAGAGAGTTTTGCAATGTCATGGACAATACAAAGACAATTAGAAGGTGATTATTTTGCTCACAAGGTGTCAATGAAATACACATTGGTGGCTAACCTTCATGAGGGACAATGTGTGCTTGTTGCTTAATACCTCAGCCTCATCTGAGCTATCAATTTAGCTCCATTAGTGGACAAAATTTGCTAAAGAACTTTCTCTGCCCTTAAAACCAACTTCAAAATATTAAAAATTATCATTCTGAAAAAAAAAAAAAGTTTAAAGAATGGAAACAACAGTATAATTTCTAGCCCAAATTTAAAACTACGGTAGCATTTTGAATTAGATTTATTAATAGGTGCTGCAGTGTGTTTTTATCCATAATTGTTTTGTACCTCCCCTCTGTAGTATTGGTTTAGTCCTAGTTGCGTTACACCCTAAGACCTGCCCCTTGTTCAAGAATGTTCTCTGTTACTCCCCTTGCTCTGGTGTCAATCCTAGCTAGTACCTGCCCCTCAGCCTTGGAAATCCCCTAATATTGGAAGCCCCATTGGTTAGTTTGATCTTTTCCCCTCCCCTTGTGTTCCCCATTGGTTTGTATATTGTCAATCCTGTCCTGTGATCCTCCCCCATGTTTTCCCTATTGGTTTAGAATTGTACCCGCCCCCTGAGGCCTCCC
The DNA here is from genome assembly GCA_003546035.1 of Mixornis gularis. Classification (NCBI taxonomy): domain Eukaryota; kingdom Metazoa; phylum Chordata; class Aves; order Passeriformes; family Timaliidae; genus Mixornis; species Mixornis gularis. The sequence continues at coordinate 2,360,535 of QVAJ01000110.1, read as the reverse complement.
ACGCATATAAGCTCCTTTACACTTGTATTCTCCGTCTTGCATCCCTGACCTTTCCTGGGAATAACTGGGAATAAACCCATTTGGAAACCACACAAAGACCTCTCCCTCATCTTTGCTCCTGCCCTCGGTGCTTGACATCCTGTGCCGTAGAGCACAAGCCCTACAGCTGTATCCCGGACTGCTCTGCTTTCTGGGAACAGCCCACTCTTGACCCGGTGCCAGGAGCTGGCTGGGGGAAAACCCCACACCACATCAAATAGCGAATTTAAATGGAAATTTCAAGTTTATTTTCTAAAAAGAAAGGCAGTAGCCGTAGGCATGTTTTCTAATATAAAAATATTCTCAAAAATGAAAGCTGAAAAAGCATGTGGAAGTGGCTGTTGAAACAGAGAAGGAGAAGTAACTTCACCTACAATACCATGCTATATATAGACACTTTTCTTTTATGCACAGAGAACAAAATCGAATTCTCCAAGAAAAACCTGAGGAATTTTTTTTTTCAACAGAAATAATTTCCATTCTAACATTTAGGACACTCCCACAAATATATGTGAGCAGGGTATTTACAATGGTTTAAACTGATTTGTCAGTGTCTTGGAGTGTTCTAAAAGTACTTCAGAGAACAACCTCAGTCTTTCACCACTTCTGCCCCACATAGCTAACTTCATGTTTGTCAGTAACCCAAAAAGCAGGTGGAAGCAACAGTAGGAAAGTGTAGAAAAAGGTGAAATTTTTTGACTAGGCATTGTGACATTGGTGCTTGCCAATGGATGAAAGAAGTCTTTATTTCATGAAAATAAAAAGAAAAGTATAATTTAAAACTCACTTCCACTTTAAAATATTTTGAACAAAGATAATTTCTTGTATCATTTGTTGCTAGATCTGCCTATGAACAATTTCAATGTTTTAATACTTTAAAATTTTGATGACATCTTGAAAACAAATAAAGATGTAGAAATAAAATTCAGAAACTGTTAGTAATGTCTGCTTACTCTTGTTCAGTTTATACATAGTGAAAAGCTAATCTGAGAAAATGATGGAGAAGTTTGACAAATGTTATAAATAATTCAAAATATACATTTATTAAAGGGGATTAATAAAAAAGGGCTTTGAAGGATTTACAGAAACCTAATCAATCAAATTCTTTATCAATACAGCATTTTTAAATATGTAATTTTCTTTATGTTTTCATGGTATGCCAAGAAAGAAAAAGAGTTTGTCCAGTTGCTCATAGACATTGAACTTTTTCAGTTAAGGTCTGAAATAGGGGAGAAAAAAAAAAAAAGTTTTAATTAATTATATTATTTTTTGACCATCATCTTTCTTTTCTGGCATTACTTCCAAAACACAGAAATAGTGTTTAAAAGAACTTGAAAAAAATAGCTTGAAAAAAATTTAAGAATTGTAAATGTTTGACTATTACAGAATAAGATTTCAAGTAAGAATTACAGAAAAAGCAAATTTAGTCAAAAGCGTTAAAAAGGCAGAAATGTCACACAATCGGATAATGAGATGTGTTAGAATGTGAAATAGGCAGCGGTTTCAAATAATGGAAATTATATCCATGACATCAGTAGACTAAATGTCTTAATCAAAACATTTTCAATGAAAAAATAAAGTTTCTGAGTAAAATTGTTAAAATATGATTTCAAATTATTATGGTCATCATCAAGAAAACCCGTCACTTCAAAATTTTCTTCAGTTTTAGCTAAGCAAAACAAATATTTTTGTCAACACTTCCCCTCCTCCAACATTTTGCCATGGTGAGAAAATTGCATGTTTGGGCTTAAAAGTAAATTTGGTGTTTATTTCAGCAAAGAATCTGAAATGTTTCTTCTTTCTTTCTTTTTTCCCCCGCTCCCAACCTATAATTGTTATTTGTATTAGTATTGTTTATTTACTACAAATAAATATTACCCACTATCTCCAGATGCCCATATAGGAAAACCTGCTGCTCACAATGATAAATCACAAACAGGTGTCTGCAAAATTCTGAAAGATCCTTTGATTCTCAGCAGATCTCAGGCCAAAGAAAGCTCATAACTATGATGTTGTTGTGTCTTTCAAAAGAGTCTGCCCAGGTCTTTGAGATGCAGGACTAAGAGAGAGTGACTAACATCTGCTTCTGGAAGATTAGATCAGGCTATTGTTGGATGAACATTAACCTCCAAAATTCTTCTGTTATTTCATTGGAACAATAAGGTGCTGATTTGTACCTTTGGCTGCCAGAGGAGCAACAGCCCAGTAATAGCTAATTAGTCAGAGTGTGAGAACCTTTTTGAGGTGATTCTGATGACATGAAGAAAAAACCCAGAATTCTGTGTCTCTTATCAGCAGGAAAAAAGCTGAATTACCTTTTCAAATTTCTGGATTAATTGATTATACAAGTTTAAACCAAGTATGTTCAAAAATGCCTTATACTTTGGAAAAAACCCCACTGGTTTTGTTCATGGGTCATCACATGATTGTGATGGGAAATCACATGATTTCACATGCTTGAAAGAAGAAGGATTTCATCTCCCATTCTTTTGAGGAAATAGTGAAAGGTAAGATGTCTGGTTTTGTTAAAAATGACAAGATGGACATATAAAACATACTACAGTGGAATGACCAGTTAAGCTGAACATGTTTGCTTGTTTTAATATAGTGGTCTGAAAATAAGCATTGCTGCTGTGTAACTAAATTGATTTTGCAATATTCCATACTTCAAAAGTTTAATATCTCTTTATTCTCTTCTGCATTTTCCAAATTACAAGTAATGCTTTTGGGGGACTATAAAAAGTTTCACAAACAGTTGAAGTTTTTCAGTTTTGAATCATTTTTACGACCCAATGAATTTACCCCTGTGCACAGATGTATACACACACACACAGCCCTCCACACACGTTTCAACATAGTGTTATAATAATAGAGGAGACAATAAACTGAAAAGAAAAAAAAAAAGCACAATTAGTATAATGATCTATATTGTTTGTGCAGCAACCAATATACTTCATACTAAAGACGCAACCTTGAAGAATCTGCAGGTTGCAAAGAATATATCTGGGTGGTGAAATGAGAGAGTTTACCACTAATTTATCAAATATTTAATTTAGTCATAGATTGGTAAAATAAAGTCAAAGGTCATAAGAAATTATTAGGACATTCAGTCTGACCAGTAGAAATAATTACATTTTTCTTAACTAATTTTATATCAAACCGAGCAATTTTTCTGAAATGTATATTTTATAAGTAGCTTGCTTGCATCTGAACTAATCAAGATGTTTTAAATATCTTTCTATTTTCATAATTTTCGTGTTTTTCATGTGTGCAGTTTAAACCTTCAACCATCTTGTTTCCTTCATTCTAGTAGAACATTATCSTTTTATTCTTTATTGCTTTCTCTGCTCATAAAATATTACATCAAAAGTCAGTGTCTTGATCAAAAATGTAGACCCATATGAGTAAAACAATATCAGAGCATGAATCTGACAACAAGCATCTGGACAAACAGGTGCTGGAAAATTTTACCTTACCCATCCTGTTGCTATTAACACACTGTCTGGGAGACTTTCAACTGAGCACAACTAATACTGCCTGATGCAATGCCTGAGTATAGTCCAAGGATTTAAGGCATCAACAGGGGGATCAGTTTTAATGCTCAGTCTGTATGGAGCTACCTGGTTTCTGAAGGGACAGGATAATTGTATGATTCATAACTTGCTGAGTGATATGGATTATCAATAACCCCCTTGAAATGCACTTCTGTGGGTGTGAAATCGGCTTGTAAAAATGATGAAGAGGTATTATAATTGGGTTTAAAACAGCTGGGAAAGTCAATTTGAAATGTTTTTATCAAAATTAAAGAATCGCATTTTTTCACCTTGGTTGCACTCAGCATATGATGAGATACTGTGTGGTTAATTTCTCCTCCATATGAAATATGATTTACTAGGATATGTGCAAACCATAGCACTTAAGTCTCAATGATGGCCCAGCAGGACACCACTGTTTAGAAGCCAAGAAACAATATTAATAGTAAGGAATTTAGGAGAGAGAATGCTTTTGAATGAAGTCATGCTGAATGAGTATACGAAAAAAAGGGACTCCAGATGTAGTATACAGAAGAATTATAAAGAAATCCAAGATAGCAGGTGTCAAAAAAAAAAAAAAAAGGAAAAAAAAAGAAATAGGCATGACTAAATGAAAATAATTTCTGGCAAAGAATGAAAGGGAGTATTTTAAGCCACATAAATGCTGGCTCCAAACACAGGGCTAAATCTAAAAAGATTCCTACATCCACTCAATCTTGCTTTAAGCATCAGGATTAACTGTAGAAAATGAAAAACTGCAGTAATAGAACTTAATGAAAATTCAGGTGTACTCATCTCTCAGGGAGTCTTCCCTAGCTACACAGTGATGCTACACAAAAACACATGGGAAAGCTGAGGCAGTGAAAACGGACATAAAATTAAATTTAGTGAGTTTCAAAGACTGAAGGTTATGGCACAGCTCAGTGGGGGTTTTTCCTGTACATGGTGGATAACAGGAGCTAGTTCCATTCTGCTTCAGCTACCTACTTTTTGTTAGCTGGAAGAAGTCCCTGAATTGTTGCCCCCAAAAAAATTCCATTGCTGAAGGAAAGTCCTCAATTTTTAAGTTATTAGACATAAGTCTCTGATGGGGGATAGGAGGATGGAAAGACTCTGTTCTGCTGCCACAAATCCAGAAACAATCTCTTTTATTTCTTTCTCAATCTGTGTAGGATATTGGGGATAAATATGTATATGAACACTGTAGAGAAAGTTCCCATCTCTCTGGGAGTCTTCCCTAGCCACACAGTGATGCTACACAAAAACACGTGGGAAAGCTGAGGCAGTGAAAATGGACATAAAATTCTCGAACTATGCAGGATATTGGGGATAAGTAAGTATGTGAACACTGTAGAGAAAGTTCTCAGTAACTGAATCCTGTAAAGCCAGCCACTTACGTATGTGTTTTAATTCAAACAAGTCGCTAGAAAGAAGGAAGCTCATCAGAATAATAAAATCATAGAAAATTATGAGTTGGAAGAGACCTTGAAGATCATCTAGTTTTAACCTCTGCCATGGACAGCGATATCTTCCACTTAGATCCATATGGTCAAAGTCCCATCCAACCTGACTTTGAACACTTCCAGGAATGGAGCACGCACAACTTGTCTGAGCAACCTCTTACAGCGTCTCACTAGCCTCATCATAAAAAAAATTTCTTCCTCATATCTAATCTAAACTTACTCTCTTTCTGTTTAAACCCATTGCTCCTTGTCCTGCAGGCTTTAGTTAAACTTCTACCTTTAGAGTCCCTTTAAGCATTGATACACCACAGTAAGGTCTTCAATGAATTCTCCAAAAGTGGATTACACTCCTGAGTGCTTAACATTGATTACTACCATGCAAAGTAATTATTTTCACCATCTTAATATGGATTTTTCCTTGATAATGACTATTTTTTTAAAAAAAAATCTTGAGTTAATATTAAACAACTCTGTAAGTCAAAATTTCTCCAGTATCCCATTAAATGTTCTTTAAGCATAGCTACATAGTTTAAAAAAAGGGTATTCACAAGCATGATTATCTCAAATTATCCAAGAATAAAATTAGGGAAAAAAAGTGGCCACTGAAGGAAAAAGGTGTCTTCGGTATTGACTATAATATTTTCACACATATCTTTACATTTTTAAATATAAATTTAATGGGAAAATTCAGACTTCATAAAAGGGCAAATTTTTATGCTTTAATATCAAGTCATATGTTTTGCGAAGTCTAATGAGAATTTCACCTCTTTAATGTCAGACCAGTAATGGGAGACAGAGTAAATGTGAAGGGTAAAGACTTGCTAGGCTAAATGGCCATATCGTGTCCAGAACTTTTAAATTTCCTTCTAAAATAGATTTTTTTTTGTTTATAAAATTTCTGCAAAAACCATACTTGAAGACCTCCTAAAATTACAGCATAGGTGATATTTCCATGAGAACAGTGGGCAGGTTTAACAGTTAAATGACACAATGTAAACAGAGAAAAAAATGTAACCCCTACTACAAAAATTATTTTTCTTCAGTTTGAGTTTCTGAGGCCTTCAAATGTCGAGTTGTAAGTTTCCTCTTATTGAATATGTTAACATGATTGGCAATAAAGGAAATATATGTGTGGAACCTTTGGACAAAAAATAAAACAGAAAATACAATTTAATACACTTTAAAAACATAAATATGTACAAACATATAAACAAAACAAAACATATGTATGTTCTAAACATGCATACAAACAAAAATGTACAAACATATGTATGTTTATATGTATGCATACACTTATACATGTGTTAAAGAAAGTATCTTTAGATATCTCTTTGATAATTTACCTCATCAGTAGCTATTGGAATCAGGCAGATTTCCATTAAGATTTAAACATTTTTTTGCTTAATCTTCCACTAACTTCTAAAAACATGTTTATTATCTATCCAGATTGTATGCAGCTAACTCATTTGAAATAAGCATGTTTATATATGCATTACATCTAAATCTGTATAAATAAAATCCAAAACAAAATGTAAAACCCCTCATAACTCTTAGTTGTTTGGGATTTTTAAAATACATACATTTTTTAAAAGATTGATCTACCTTTCATGTTGTTTTTTAATAAAAAATCTGTAAAAAATAAGTAAGGACACATGCTGTTAAAAACTTTGTAGATTCAGTTCTTTATATATTGTTCTTATAAATGTTTAGAAAGAAAAAACATCACAGATTGCTGAACATTTTTTATCATATTGTTTTCTTTTACAGATTACTTTGGTTAAAAATTAGGTCAATAGTCAATCTGTTAACAATGTTACAGCATGTTTTGAAATATTAAATACTCTTTGGACTAATTTCTTCTATTATTTTTTTAAAATATTTACAAAATGCTTTCTATTTTCCTTAAGAAAAGCAGCATTCAGTCTTGAGACTTGATATGGTTAAGATACATAGAAGCAAAGTGACTTTGAACTTTATTACAGTGATTGGGAAGACCAGAATATGAACTATGACACTCAGCCTGGAGTTTCTATTTCCAGCTCTGTGAATGGCAATGATTTAAAAGTTATTATTGAGTCATATTTTGGCCAAGCTTTTCCAGGACCATATTTTAAAGTATCTTCATAAATGCTTTAGATTACCAAGAGAGCCAGAAAATGGAATTTTTGATATTGTGAAAAAATAGGTGTAATACATGGTGTTTGATGACAATGTTACATATCAAATTATATATCTGCACAATTTTTCTACATCCCTATAGCCGTAAATGATCTCTCTGCAAAAGTAGAAACTCAGTTCAATTTGCAAATACAATAATTCATTTGTTATCCTATAATTTCAGACCAAACCCGGTTTCATTTATAGGAATACATTTTTATTTCATTGCCACCTGGAAAGCTGAATGAATATTGTCTTGATATTTTTATGAAAATGATACAATTTCTTTTTAGCAAAATCTGCCCTTCAACAGAAAATGGTAGTCCTAAAAAATGTAAAAACATCAACTTCCTGACTTTTCCGTATTAGCATTTTGTCCTCTGACTTGCATTTTTTACAGTAATTAATTAACAGGTGGATGTCTTCTAAAAACTAAAGTTTCAAAACGTTATTATCTATTACTGGTGGAAAACAAATGTAAATGGAGCATGGTACCACTCCAAAACCTAGAGAGAGATATGCAGCACATACTTGATTTTTTATGAGAGAATGACCTTGCTTAATGACCTCATTTGTTTCCTTTCACATAGTGGGGTTTTTTTTAATGTGAGATCATAGATATCATTTCATGTACAGAAATATCACCATTATTCCTCCTTGTAGCCAATGCTTCTTTCTTTCCACACTTCTTTTATACCTTGTATACTTACCCATCTCCTCCTTTCTGCCTCTTCCGTATGGAATCTCAGTAATAAAGGTATGTATTAGAAGGAATAGGCAATAAGTAAAGTTCAAAAGATTTCTTGGGTATAAGTTTCAAATGGCCAGTAATGCCAATCCTTAGAAAGCCAGCCTCCAGCCTTTTCTACTGGAAGGGCATGAGACCTGTGTTACAGGTAACTTGTCTGACTCTTGTCTGGTTATGGCATATGGTAGCAAACAGAAAACCAATGTTGAAAGAGTGATGGAGGATACTATAACTATTGAAAGGGCATATATATTATCTCCCACATAGTTCTTCCCAACATCACTCAAAAATGTATATCATTGACAAGTGGTGTCCCTCAGGCATTTGTGTAACGATGGAACAGCTGTTATTTAATATCTTCATTAGGGGCATATATGAAGGGATCAAGTTCTCCTCCAGCAAATTTGCAGTGACTCCAAGCTGAGTGGTGCATTTGGCACAACCAAAGGATGGAACACCATCCAGAGGGACCTGGACAAGCTCCAGAAGTGATCCCATGGTAATCTCATAAGGTTAACACCACCAAGTGCAAGGTGCTGCACTTGGATCAGAGAAACACTGGTATCAATATAGGCTGGGGTATGAACAGATTCAGAGCAGCCCAAGAAGAACTTGAGGGTGCTGATGGATCAGAGGCCGGACATGACCTGGCAACATGCCATTATGCCCCGGAAAGCCAAACTTACTCTGGGGTACATCCAAAGCAGCGTGGCCAGCGGGGGATTCTGCCCCTCTACTCTGCCCTTGTGAGACCCCACCTTGAGAGCTGCATCCAGATCTGGGGCCCCCAGCACATAGACCTGTATTATCAAATCCTGAGGAGGGCCAACAAAATGGTTAAAGGGATGCAGTTTATTACTTTTCTTATGAGGAAAGGCTGAGAGGAATATGTTTGTTCAGCTTGGAAAACAGAAGACTTTGGGGTCTAAATTGCAGCCTTTCAGTACTATAAGAAAACCTACAAAGAAGATGGAAAGGGACTTTTTACAAGAGCACGTAGTGACAGGACAAAGGGAAATGGATTCAAACTGAATGAGAATAGGTTTAGATTAGATATTAAAAAAATTCTTTACTGTGAGGTTAGCGAGGCACTGGAACAGGTTGCTCAGGGAAGTTGTGGATGTCCCATCCTTGAAAATGTTCAAGTCTAGGTTGGATGGAGCTCTGAGGAAGCTGATCTAGTGGGAGGTGTCCCTGACCCTGACAAGGAGTTGGAACTAGATGATCTTTAAAGTCCCTTCCAACCCAGGCAATTCTATGATTCAATGATTCTAGTATTAGTTCCTATAGAGAATTTTTTAAAAGAAAAATCCTTCTTTCTAGTCAATATTACTCAAAATAAAGATGATATATTACTTTCAGCATAATGAAGTGATTCTTTTGGAGAATGCCAAGAGGTTTTTAATAATAACATTAATGGAGGAAGTTGATTCAATTTCCTTCTTATTAAATCAGACTACTAGTCTCCGACTGAAATCTTACAAGTACAATTTTCTGAAGCTATAAGAAATTCTCTGTATACATTAGCAGAACTGCAAAATGGATATATTGCTATTCATTTGTTTTTGCAATTCATCCATCCTACCCCACTAGTTCTTTCCAAAAATAAAGATAAAAAACAACAGCTGCATGACAGTGAGGTCACAGAGAATTAAGGTGAGGGAAAATGGAAGGACCCAAAAAAGCAGTAAGGAGAACCTTGGTTCTGACCCTGTTCCTTCATTGACAGAGAAAAATCCTGTAGGATTCCTCTGGGACACTCTAACAATCCAGAATGACTTCTCCCTTTATTCAGGTAGGTATCTATGAGCAAGCAGAGTACCAACTATGCCTGGAAAACATATTTTAAATGGCCTGAAAATCAGTGTCTGTGGAACTGAAATGAATTTAATTTTTTTTTTTTTTTTTTAAATCAAACATAGGAAACTGAACTAAGGAACTGAAATCAAAGTAAGAAGAACCTACTCACTGGGTATAAAATATTCTCATTTTTAAGAAAGTATCTGTTAGAGTACTTGGCCAAGAGTAGATCAAGAAAGGCATGTAAATTCTATGATGTTCACTAAGCCTATAAACAATGATAGAGACTGCTTAGTCAGGAGCTAGTGTGATATATGTTGTATTTAACAAGCTAAAATTTTTCCACTTAAAAATTACTGAAACTTTGGCATTAAGGAAAGCTTTGCAGCAGGTCATATATCTCAGTGTTCTATGGGGTTTTGTAAAGCTACTTCAGAGAAAGTCATAAGGACTCCTTTTATACATGTCTAAATTCCTTGGAGCAAAAAAACCCAACATCATAAGATAGAAAGATTCCTTCTGCCCTTCATCCTGCCTATTCTTTTTGGAGTGATATGTTAAGTAATGCTTCACTTTCCCCAAACATTCTGTCGATATGTTATTGAATTATAATAGCAAAGAACTTATATTTCAAGCCTGAGTGCAAAAAGAATTTTAACAATTTTCTTATTTTATGGAAAGAAGAACTAAAATGAATAGTGGACACTTGATTATGGAATTTAAAAAAATCACCTTTATATAGATTAGGTTAGTTGAGACTTAAAGAATGACAGAAGATGAGCTAGTAAAATGGGAATGTGGATATTTGAGAATGCACACAACATTGCAGATTTGCTTTCATTTTTCTATTAGAACCAAAGATATTATGAAATACACTATGTGAACTGGAATTTATTGAGCAATTTACTTGAGGTTTTTAACTATATTTTTCTTCATGCAAATTTATTCCTAGATTTTAATCAATAATTTACATATCAGGACTTGAATTTCATTGAAGCATAGCCAATGACAAAATTGCTTGTGTTGTTTTAATTTGTGAGTCTTTTCTTCTCTCATTGAATACTACCATGTTTATGGAATTTTTACCTCATATTCCGACATAGAGACATTCAGTTCCTGCAATTGTTTCTGGATTTTACAACTTTATTTTCTTTATCTTAACATTTCACTGTGGCAAACTGCATTGGGTTTTGTTGTTTGGGTTGTTTTTTTTTCTTTGTTTTGTTTTTGTTTTGTTTTGTTTTTTCCTGCCTAGCTCTGTCTTTCTAAATATTTTCATGAAGAATTGTTCAGCAATTTCAAATTACTAGTAGAAGAAATTTTTGTATGTGTGTGTGTATGTTTCCTGGGGGGCTRCTTTTTTCAAGCTTAACATTAAAATAAGGTTTTTATGTTAAAAATTAGCTCTCTGTTAATTCTCATAACACAAGATGATTCCCCCCCACCCAAGATTTAATTTTTCTTTTAAATTCTGTTGCTTTAATTTTTTTCTCTCTTTCACATTCTCTAGTGGTCTTCTTTTCGTGACTACTCAGTTGGACCTACTTTTAGCTGATTTGTACTAAAATATATCCTTGTATTACTAGTCTCCAAGAATTTCTGTAATGAATCTTTCTCTAGTCCAGTACTTAAACATGTAACATGGAACTATAGTGACAAAAGATGAAGAAAAGGCTGAAGAACTTATTGTCCTCTTCACATCAGTCTTTAGTAGTAAGAGTAGTTGTTCTCCAGGAGTTGATTGCACTGAGTTAGAAGAGAGGGACAGGGAGCAGAAAAAAGCCCCTATAATCCAATGGAAAATGGTCAGTGACAGGCAGTTTGCTGAAGACACCAAAGTGGGTGGGAGCATTGATCTTCTAGAGCGCAGAAAGGCTCTGCAGAGGGATCTGGACAGGCTGGACTGATGGGCCAAGGCTAACAAAATGAGGTTCAGCAAGGTCCAGTCCAGTACTTGGTCATGACAATGCCCTGCGGCACCACAGGCTGGGGACAGTGTCTAACAAATTGCCTGGTGGAAAAGGAGCTGGGGGTGCTGGTCAACAGCCTGCTAAACATGATCCAGAGTGTTCCCACGTGGCCAAGAAGGCCAATGGCATTCTGGCCTGTAGCAAAAAAAGTGTGGCCAGAAGGACTGGGGAAGTTTTTGTCCCTCTGTATTTCATGCTGATGCTCTCTCTCTCTCTCTCTCTCTCTCTCTCTCTCTCTCTCTCTCTCTCTCTCTCTCTCTCTCTCTCTCTCTCTCTCTCTCTCTCTCTCAAGGAGGGTGTAGTGAGCTGGGGTTTAGTCTCATCTCCCAGGAAACGAGCAACAGGACAAGAGGTAATGACATCAAGTCGTACCAGGGCTTTGGAGATTAGGAAAAATTTCTTCACTAAAAGTCTTCCTGGGGAAGTGGTTGAGTCACCATCCCTGAAAGAAATTTAAAAGACATGTAAACATGGCTGTTGCGGTGCGCACTTTGGGTTTTCTAATGTTCTGTATATTCTGTTATATGTTTGTAATGGTTTGTTCCTACACCCCCATCCCCAAACCCCCCGATGGTGTTTCCCTTGTGATAGGCCTTGTCAATCACCTTGTAAGATCTGGAAGATTCTGGGGAAAAAGCCCTAGGATTTGACAAGGTACTTTTGTACCACCTTCTTTCATTGTTGTGTTAAGTTTCCCCATTCTGGGTCACACCCCCCCCTCCCCTGGGATTGGCTCCGAGTTCTCCCCTGCTCGGTGTACGCCCCATGTACTTAAAGTGGGCACAGAGSGGCTGCTGGTCACTCTTCTGCACGTGGCAGGTAGCTGGGTGAAATAAAGCCAGGTGAAACCCAAGAAAGAGTCCACTCTTTCTTCCGTGCCATCAACCACGCTTCAGCCTGAGGTTCAGATCCACCAAGCCTTCCTTATATAGTTGCCAGAGAGTGAGCTAGATGGTGAAGCAGCTCCAGGAAACAACTATACTTGGCCTTTAGAGACGTGGTTTATTGGTGGACTTGACAGAGCTGGGTTAATGGTTGAACTTCATGATCTTGAAGGTTTTTTCTATGATCTTTCTAGATCATAGAAATTTTCTAGAATCTATCATAGAGTCTATGGTTCTCTAAGTCCGGACATTTGTTAGCATGATAGCTATGAATATTGTTAGCATAGAGTAAGTAATGGGAAAATGGTAAAATCTTCTTCTAGCTTAACATTATATGTTATATAAAGTAACTAAAAAGAACAGGGGAAATATATTGCGTTTTCCGTAAAGATTAAAAAACCCTAATTTTAACAGGTAGATGATGACAAACAGGACATTCTACAAATATTTGAAGGTGGTTATGATGTGTAGGGAATGATTATTTCATGGAATAGTGGAATAACTAATAAAAAATAAAAGAACATTTGTAGTTAATATCAGGAAACACTTGTCAGTAGGGAGATAGTGATGTCTTATGGAGACCTTTAAAGGTAGATTTTGCAGAGTTAGAAAATATCCAACAGGCAAAAATATGAATGGCAGTCTACAAATCTTTTCTGTCTCTCTTTTTTAATCCCCTGCAATTTCTATTTGATTACTAAGGTAAGATATGAAATATCCTTTCAGAATCAATGGCTGAGATCACCATATGCCAATACTTGAAAATACTTGGTTAGACCTTAGAAGGTTCTGATATTCTGTCTGATCCTAATGCATCTGTGTTGATTCAACCTTCATCATCCTTTCCTGCTTTTCTTTGTGTATCTCAAAAGAATTCTGTAAGCTGTCAGCCAGATATGTGTATTAGTAGGGATTTAAAAGATAAACAAGAGCTGAAGCAGTACAAATTCCAAAGGAACGCTTATGCGAATCAGTAATTGTTTAATTCTCATCTGGGTATTAAAACAATGTGTTTAGAAACACCAACACATGTGACACGGACAAATCCGGTTCTTTGGCCTGTCTGAAGTGAAAAGCACCACTAAATAATTTTCTGTGATGTAATAATCTCTTATTTATTTTATTCTGATTGTTTATTGACATTTTTCTACTGTTCCACTGAGAAAGGTGTCCATTGCAACAATAAGGAGAGCCTTGTATAGAGAAAAAGTATTTTCTCAGATACAAATTGCAACTTAGAGAAGAAATGGAAAATTGAAAGGGACTTAGTAGATTTTCTCCAATGTTGCAGCTGCCCTCTTGTTAGAGCGCAGAAATGAGCCAAGAGACGGACTTCTTGTTTATCACAGCATGAAAAGGGTCCTGGTTTATTCCTCTTTATAGCTCAGCCATCCTGACTCCAACCATTCACTGACTCTGCCTGCAGCAAGCTCCTATTGTAGGTTTACCTTGCAGCCTCTGACTGCTGGTAATTTCCTGCTAAACTATGACTGCATGCATTAGTTTGCAGACTCTGAATGCAGGCTTTTACCCAGCTAGACTGTGGCTGCAGGTCCCAACAACAGGCTCTAACTGCAGCCCCAGACTGACATTGCAGCAGTGATTCTCTCTCCTCAGGATTCTTCTTCTTCATGATTTCCCCTCACCAGCTAACCCACTGCCTTTAATTACACTTACCTTTATTGAATATAGCTGTGACTCATCAGGGGCAAGGCTGTATTGGTTAATTAACATGGCTGCTACTTATCAGTGACAAGGTCACCTGTGTTCCCTTCTCCTACATCCAATATCAGAATATCAGAAAACCATGATATATAAGAACCAGAACTTTTGTCTTAATTGGAGAAAACATAGGTTAGTTTAATTGTGGTAATTTCTAATTCAGTTGTCAGCTTTCTCTATATAAAAAAAATTGCTGCTAACCAGATCTCAAGAATGCTCTAACAATGTATTCTAACAAATCCCTTTTCTACCCTATAGTTTCTAAAAGTCTGATTTCTTTGATTTAAATCCAGTTTATGCTATTTTAATTTTTTATTCACTGGAGTTCTGTTTTCTTTTTTGTTGTTGTTTGGTTTTTGTTTGTTTTGTTTTGTTAAAAAAACCCATAACATTTAAAAATATATTTTATTTACATTTCTCCATAAATAAAGATGTATAGTTTATGTTCTGTTCTTTTTCAGTACTCCTAATTTTTTGGATTGGTTATTTGTTTGTACTATATTCTTTTACTGTGGATTCATCTAAGACACCAGAGAATGAAATAGGTTTTCCTTAAGATGCACTTTCAAAATTATCCTTACCCATCCTGAAGAAGGTCACTATGTTTTTGGGCAACTTTCAACAGTGTTTTCTTCTGTTAACCAATCTTAAACTAGTAAAGTTCCAATGTGTTTTAATGATGGTGCTAAAAGTCATCCAAGAGGTTATAAAATCCCCAGACTTAGAAATGGTGAAAACTTGCCTGAATAAGCGTCTGAGCAACCTAGTGTATCATTGAAGTCAGCATTCTTTGAGCATGAAGTTGTACTAGGTGAACTTCAGAGATGCCTTCCAATATTTTATATTTGTATTTTGTGAAAACAGCTGTCAGGAGGCTACAGACAGTTGTTCTCACATCAAAACTCAAGCAAGTGTTTTGRGGGCCCAGACCCTGTCAAAGCTCGGAGACAAGGCCAGGGTGCTGGGTTCTGAAGGCAGAGAACAATCAGACAAGTCTGGTGTGTGTAGAAAGTGGTGGCTTATCAACCTGGAGAGTGTAATTTGGAGGTGTCTTTAAACAGTAGGTGATGAACATCTGGGTCATTACATATATACAAGTTTGAGGACCGGCCCTCCAACTTTTCCAGAGCAATAGAAAAAAAGAATAATTATGATCCTTGTTGTGTGAGAGCTCAGATCAGAAGGTTTAGCATATATTGAAACTGTGGCCAGTATTTATCAGCTCTGTATGCAAATTTAGACAGTTAGAAAACTCCATCCATTGTGGGAAGCCTGCTAGGATGAAATTGGAAATTACCCATGTGCCATTTGGAAGGGTCTTTGTGTGTAGTATAAATTCGAGGATACAACTGTTATCACCATTGTTTCAGTTTTAGGGTCAAGTGTTTATGAGTGTCCAGTTTTATTGATTGCTCTTATATGAGTTTAAAGCAAGCAGTTCTGGTTTGGTGATTTTTTAAAAAAATTAAATATGCTAGAAGAATGAAAATATTCTATCTCAGATTTGAATTTCTAGTGATTTGGACTTCCACATTAAGATTTCTTGATTTTTTAAAAAATAATTAAAAATTAGATGCAAACTAAAGGAGGCTATGGTACATCTCAATTTGCCAGTTTGTTTCGTTACTAATGCATGTGGAAAATACTTTTATTAATAAAAATTAAAGATAAATTGTTCCTATCACATGCAACAAACTGTCAAACTTCTCTGTCCCACAATGATTGCAGAATCATGAAGAAAGATATTGGCACAAGAATTTAGGATGGTATTAGGTTTACTTTCCCTATTCTTTRACTGTAGGCATGGATATTTAGCCAAACACAAAATCATATCCATTTAACTATGTTGTGTCTTGCTCAGTGTGAGTTCTGCTTTAGTTGATTTATATTCCTTGAGATCTATGGCATGTTTTGGAAACAGCAGTAGGAGTAAAGAATACTGAATACCCTGTTTTGTGGGGTAAAATACCTGCAATGTTGAAGGTCTGACTGACACGTAATAGTGACTAAATGCTGTTTCTACTACATTAAGCAATTACCAATGAAAGAATAAGCCTCTCACTGCTTCTAATCAGGAATTCACCCTGGACCTGATAAATAATGCTAACTAAAGGTCTTCCAGAGAACGTACTCCTTGACAAAGCTTCTTGCCGTCACCCCAAACCCTCTACCCCCTTATCACAATAGAATTTTCTGAAGGAAAAATGTCAACTGTTGCATTACATGCCATAGGAATAGAAAGTAAATCAGAAAGTTTCTGGTAAAAGCTTCTTTGGAGATGGTTTCCTTGTACATGTTTGATTTGAAGAATTCATTCCTTTATGTTGTTGAAAACTGTTAAGGAAACCATGTAAAAAGAATTTGGGAAAAAGAGGAGTAATAATGAGAATATTTTCTAGCTGATGACAACAGAAAGAGATACTGAACTATATAAAGATGAAGATTTTAGTAAACATTTCTCACTATTGATGTTTCTATTGCTCATTTAAACTTGCTTAAAAAAATCCTACAAACTTTCCATTCACTTTTTCTGTGTTCTCAATATCTATGTAAAGATTACAAATCTTTAAAATATATGCAAATTTTAATAGATATATTATGAAGAAAAAACATTGAATAGTTTTGATGCAGTCTTTTGTGAGAACATACAATCATCCCTGGATGTCCCTTTCAATCAAAATAGAAGGCAAGCAAAATATTTTTGTATCCTGATTCTTTTTCTTTTTATGCCTTTCAAAGATTCACAAATCTGTCTCATTAGTTTGTCCCTTGGTTTCCAACTATGTTCTTAATACAGTTTTTAAATGAAGGTAAACTTTACACTTAATAGTTTTGAAGCAACATATTCTGTGTAAACACAAGTTATGTAAAGTTTTTTACTAAGAATTCAGGGCTAAGTTGGCCTTCCATTAAAATATATGGGGATAATATCAGTGAAGTTAACAAGAATTAGATCAGGTTGCCTGCAACTCACTGCAGGCAACCCCCTGAAAGTTTAGTAGAAGATATTTAATGAACTTCAAGACCTTGAGGTTCCAAGGATTGTATTACCTTTCAATTTGAATTACAATATTTTTTATTTGCCATATTCTTTGATCTGATAAAAATTACTGAGTCTAAATATTTGAAACTACTTACTCAGCTCTGATATATAACTGATGGATCTTACTTCTTGTTATTATGTTCTACATTGTTTTATTTTCATAAATTAATTCATTTCAGCTATGAATCCATCTTGAGTTAAATTTCTCATATGCTGTTCTGAACACAGACTTCAGTGACCATTCTGCAACCTTTTGATATTCAATCCTATTAATTCATAGCCTTAGTTTGTCTTAAGTCTTCTCCTTCATTGTATAATGAAATCATGTGTAAACTCTACATGGAGACAAAGACAATTTATTTGGTGAGGCTAGTGTTATTAAATATAATAACACATTTTATTCTGGGAAGCAGTCGACTCATACATACAGAGTTCCATGACGTCATATGGAGATCTTTTAATGACAATTCCAAACAAGACTCTTCCTAGAAGTGTAGGCTGACATTTGGCTTGTATCCCAGGAAACCAAAAGTCAGAGTACTGATAGGGGGAATATAGAGCTGGATACATCAAATGCTTTTATGTTTGTGTTCCCATTGTGAACTGTTGTTTGTTTTATCTTAACACAAAGATAGTATTCATTGAAAGGAGATTGGTCATTTACTTGCCAGCCTGTCCTGAAACAGAAAAAAAAATATATTCTATTTTCTCAGGCTAAGGCCGCTTAACAGTTACCTTTGCCACATATAAAAAAGATGCCTAATAGAAAGTACTCTAATTTTTTAATTACTATTAATATTTGAGGAAAATAGTAACACTCAAACATGCGTCAATTGTTTCTTGGCAGAGTTACCCAAGAACCAGTGAAATGCCTAACTTAAATGGGCTGTTTTGGGGAAAAAAATCAGTCCTTACAGTACAGCCTAACTTTGGAAGTTAAAACATTTCTCTACTTAGTCAATGTGGTTTTGGTCAACAGATTTTCCTAGATAAACTTGTCTGGACTTGGTTTTTCCTATTTTCTGGTGACAATGAATTCTTTATTCTATAATCAATTACATTAAATGTATATATAGATATACATATGCACACACACGTACATGCTAGAGTAGAGTGATTTATTATGCATTGTTGCTTCATGGGCATTACACCAAGCTTGCAAATAGAAAATATGATAAAGAGAGCACATTTCTTTTAAAGGCTGGGATAATCACTTGGGAGGAGATTCTGCCACCTGTTTCCAGGTCTGCCTAGAAATTTTATAATACCTAGTCATGGGAGATGAATCAGAGAACAGGACTGATTTAAGCTTCTTTTCTGAATATTACAAATTTAGATGATTAAATTAAACACTATTTTCAAGGGTTAGTGGAGAAAAGGACCTTCATTAAAATTTAATCCAAAGATAATTGTGTGTATTGGGGTTGTGTAGAAATGTTTTAGTAGCAGGGGGAAGCTACAGGGGTGGCTTTTGTAAGAAGCTGTTAGAAACTTCCCCTACATCTGATAGTGCCGATGCCAACTGCCTTCAAGATTGATTTAACACTGGCCACAGCTGAGTCCATCAGGGACAGTGGTGATGCCTCTGGGATAATACAGTTTGGAAGAGGGAAGAAAACCCTCAAAATACCTAGGCAACTGCAGTTAAAAAGAGGTGCACAAAGTTCAATGGGTTAATATATGTTCAGGTTCAGGTGAGAACACCCACATACTTCCCCTTAGGATGAGAGTTTTACACTGTTATGCAACACTGTAGATCATGCACCATCCTTTGGTGGAAGGCCCCAGAAATTAGTCTGATTTTTGACACCTTCTAGGATGTTACCACCCTCACAACAGCCTTGTTGAGCCAGTGTCGCCCTAGGTTTTCTTGCTTTTGAATGCTTGTAACTTTGTACTGCAGATTCTCACGCAGCTCATGTAAACAATGTGTATTTTTAGAATGTTTACATATTTCTCCTCTGGGAGGAGAAATGTCATTGATGGTGATGTTCACCATCCAGGTTAAAGAGGTGGCGAGCTCTGTAGCCAATCTCTTGACCCTTGTACAAATGTATATAGATGGAGTCAGATTTTGAATAAAGAAAAAAAAATAAGAAGTTTCCCTGAACCTCTGCTGTGCCTGCTTCGTCCTGTAGTGACCTTGTCTGTGTCTTCATCTGGTGACCCTTCAGAGCCAGTTATGGTCCATCAGAAGGGATGAACATCTTCAGCCCGTTGTGTGAATGTCCTGATACTTTCCCTGGGGGAGGGGGGAGTTTTACACCTGAGCCAGTTGTGTAAGGGAGTATATTGCCATAGTAAAAAGCATTATCCCACCTCTGCAGGATCTGCTTCTTATCAGCCTTCTCACCCACCTAGCTCCATATCCAGCTTGCTGCTAAACAAAGTTTGTTTTTTTCYGGTCAACCTTTGGTGGTGCGTGTGTAGCTCTTCTGCATCAGGGCTGTTCTTATGCAGATAAGAGGTTTTGCCATCATACACCTAAGAACTCTCCTCTCCTCCTCTTGATTTGTTATAGGGCTATCACTTAAACCAGAAATAAATAGCCATGTGACTGAACTGTAATAAATCCAGAAAAACAAAAAGCAAAAGTACATTTCTTCTTGTTTTTCTACAAAACAGATAGGTTTAAGGCAAATCTCGGGGGTGCTCTTGAACAAATTAATAAAATAGATTTAAAGAATTGGATTTTAAACGGCTTCACCGTGTCCTGTTTCTTTAGTATTTTCATATATTTCTGCTTTTAAAGATCTCTTACTGTAAGGTGAGACAAACCTTAATATATATGCAAGTGTGTTTAAGTGTGTGTGGGTGTATGAATATGCACAATATCTGTTGATTTCCTAGTAAGAGCCAACTGCAAATGCCTTGTGGCTTTTTGTACTAGATTTTGTCTTTCCATTTTTATTTAATTTTTTTAGAGATACAGTTTCCTTCTCCTGCCTTTTCTCCAGGCTATTGTTTATCCCAATGGAAAAATTCCTTATAACCAAAATTTGTATCTTAAACATAAATACTGACAACTTGCCTATAGCTATATTGCCTATGGAAGCAATTACAGAATGACTGGATTGCACATGAGCAGACCAGAATCAACTTTTTACTGCAAATATCTTTTAAATAGAAATACATTACCATTAGAAAATGTTGGTTTTGGCTGCAACGTTAAAGGCAGAACATCAACAAATCTAAAATGCTTTCATCCCTGGGGGAAGAAAATATGCCTTTTCATGAAATAAGAGTGTGGAAGTATAAAAAAGTAGCTCATAAAAATCACTGACTAATCATGTCTCTTTTCCCATATCTAGCAACCTCCCCCGCTCTCCTCTTCCCTCTGAAGAGACACAATGCTTTCCATCTATTTTTTCTACTTTGAGCAAGCATTTTCTTAACCCATTTCATTTTATTCCTCTAGAACTGTGTGGTACTGTGCTAGTTTTCTTCAAAATTGTTTAGAACAAAATCTCATTTCTACTGTACCTTTTTGTACCTTTTGTACCTTTTGTACCTTTGGCACTCCCTTTGTGCCAAAGCTTTCCCTTATACCTTTGTAAGATAAAAAAAACAATTACTTACTTTCATCATATTATAAGAAGAGCAGTGATTATTATTATAGAGAAAGTGCTTCAAATGCTTTTCTAGAAGATACTGCAAAGTCAAATCTCTCATCATTTCAAGAATTCCCAACCCCGCCCCACTGACTTAGGAGGTACCATTTAAGCTGGTGAAAAGTTACAAATAAAGAAATAAAATTTTAAAAATTATTACATTTTATTTCAAATGTATATCTAGTTATATTTCTGTTCAAGATAGACAAATTGTCCTTGTATTTATAGATGAATGTAGTACTTTGAATCTTTATTTAGTTTTAAATTAAGTTTCTAAGGCTCTGCCAAAATTGACAACCTTGCTTGTACACAGCCTGAATAATTTCAATTTATTGCTGTGTAGAAATTGCTAATATATGCATAAAATTGCTGTAGGAGGAGAACCTTTGTACTAGATTGAACTGGCAAACAGATTTTTTTTTTTCTATTTAAGTAATTTCTACTTTCTCTATTAGGTAACTTGATTTCTCATAAAACCACCTGTATATGTTCAAATATGTGCATGTGTTTCTGGTCAGATGAAAAAGTAAACAGAAAAAAGAGAATTTATAAATTACTTTGGGGAGGAAACTGTAACAGAAAAACATTAGATTCAACCATCTGTTTGATCTATACCTGAGTGGCAAGGAAATTAATTTATTAATATTGAAGGCAGCAAATGCTTGATAGTTGAGATTTTAATTTTCAACATTACTTTAGATAAATTTCCTAAATCAAGTAAATCAAGTATAATGTATGATTAAAATATTTCTGATAATAACAACCCATGTAGATTAGATTTGATCTTGTCAGTCAGTTTTGAACAGAATTCATATTCCTGCAGTGTAAAGAACCTTCTCATCAGTCCAAGAATTCAGTTTTCCAAAACAAAATGAGAAACAGAATCCTGTTAAAAAAAGATAGAGTCCTAAAGGACTTCAATTATTTGCAACTTCTTAAACATTTATACCCTTCAGTTCAGATCTGTGTCTCTAATTTATAATTAATATGTACAACAGATCTAAAAAAAAATGAAATTAAAAAAATCCCAAAATAAATAAAGCACCCTGAGCTTTTTTATCTGTACTTCACTGAGTTAATTTTCAATGATGCATTTTAGAGACAAAAGTCAGGGGTTTAAAGTTTCCTTCTGTTAATGCCTCTATTGATGCTATGCCTTGATATTTAAATATAGAGAGCTTCATCAATGGTTAGTTTGGATACTATTCAAAGCTCCTTGGAAATATTGTTTACACAATATTTAAAATCTTAATTACTGCCTATTGAATTTAAAAAAACCTTTGTTTTATTACAGAACATATAAAATCAAGATGGAGTGACAATCACATTGTCACTTTAAACAGCCCTGGATTTGCCCAAGCTTGTTGGTGATAACAATTAAAAGTTAAACAAAACTGAATTTCCCAGTCTAAGTAAAAGTTAAAGAAAACTGAATTTCCCAATCTAAGTAATAAGGACTTCAAACTGTAAAACAAGTGCATGTGCAAGAATCTGCTACTACAGATAGAAATTAAAATCCTGTCCTTTTCATAGTTGATTGACATTTGTATACAGCATTCAGTGCAGCAGAATGTCATCTTTTTGCTGGCTTATTGATGTCCTTTCAAATAATAAAAACCACAAGCGATTGGTATCAATACTCTGAGCATCACAGCATTTCAGCCTTTGGCATCAGAGAAAAAATTATTTCCCTGTGTTAAATATTTTATTAGTCTAATACCTGCTAGAGTAGCCCTGCCTGCAAATGAGCACAGGATTGAAAGAAAAGTACCACTGATGTATCAAAACAAACTGTCCATTAATAAATATGACACCTGGAGGTGTGTTATAATTACTTTTATTTGGCTAATTAGAATTAACGGTTTAAAGTAATTATCTAATTACATTCTACTCAGAAATTTTGAGAGGCTCAAAACACAGAGCTGGTTCCCAGAATACATTTTACTGACGCCTCAAAACACTGCTGTCTTAAAAATTTCCTTTTCCCCTTAATACAGCATTTCTAAAGACATGGAGTTTCTAGAAATTATGTTTAGCTGCCGACTACAGTGTGTTGAGAGGTAGGACACTGTCATGCTTAGATGATAGATAAGGACTTGGATCTCTTCAGACATTAGAGAAAATTAATCTTTTTTCAGAGCTCTCTTCAATTTAGCTAAATTAATCTTTTCCTGACTTATTGAGATATTATTTAAAGAGGACTTATATCTACTTTTGATGGGAAAGTTTAAATATAAACAAGACTGTGGACTGTGTAATATTGTAAAAACTGAAGTCTTTCAAGCAGATCAGCATACAAAGTTTTGGAAAAAAGAAATCACATTTATTTATCTCTGGAGCTTTCAGGAATAGGTGGCAACTTAGCTGTGGCTGTGAGGAAGTACAGTTTGAATTTAGTTATCAAAGTTGAGACATTCTTTTGCGGTTGAAGCACTGGTTTCAATGGTTCGTTACCTGACCAATATTTGAATAAAATATCAGAAATATAAGCTTTATAAGAAGTACTCTTGTTTTAATATCTGAGTTGTAGTCTTTCATAGATCTGCTATCAAAAAGGAAGACCTCATGCAGCTTACGACATTTTTTAAAGTCCATCAGAACATGTAGTTGTGCCTAAATTGAGAAGTATTTTCCCATATTTTGTCTTCTAAAAAAGATTATATCAAGTTTCCCACAGTAAAAAGAATGTCACCTATTTTCCAGAAAAATAGAAAAGTATCTTAAGCCTAAGTTAATTTGTTGTTGTTGTTGTTGTTGTTGTTGTTTTAAACTACAGTGTTTTACAAACGACCATTCAGCCACTCTTTAGTCACTACCAAAAAAAAATCAAATTACCACATCTTAGTTGCCATTGTACCTTGAGGAAAGGCAGGATTTGATTTCAGATCTCAGAGATGCTACTGAAAAAGAACATACCAATAATCCATCCTGAGCTTTAACTGTTAATTTTGAGAGAATAATTTTTCCACTCTCTCAATAATGAGTGGGTTTGGCCTAGAGGCACCTTAAACTGATCATAATTTAAAATGAACTTTGGATTTTGCCACATTATCATCTATGATTTCTTTACTAAAATTTGCTGTAGACAGGATATAAAGGTAAAAGGAGAGGAGATTTAATGCTGTTGAATAAAAAGCAGACTGGATTATTCTTCAACATTGTATTCCAAAGTCTTATTCAGTGCTCAGAATATGGAACTTGCAACAGTGAGTTCCACAACTCAGATATAAACTAGTATCATTCATAGATATATATGTTATCTATGTATTAACAGATTTATGGTTTATCCAAAGTAGTACAAATATCAGCTTTCAAAGAGACTTGGTGCATATATAAAAGACATTTTCTTTACTGATAAACCACATGGGAAAATTTTAAAAAAAGTTCTTGCATTTTCAGTTGTTAATTAATCCTTTAGGTATCTTTGTGTGAGCAAGCTTTGTTTCATTACATGTGCAAGATAGGTGTTGATTAAGTTTCTTTTAAATAAAAAGCTGTTGTGAACCTTGGATAATAATAATAGTAATAATATGTTAAAGTTAGTTTTAAACCACAGTTTTTGATAGCAGCATTTAATAAATAAGTATATATTTGGTAATAAAAAGAATCATTCTAAAGGGAGATTTTCACCCAGAGAACCCAATCAGATAAATGACTTTCCATGTTTACAAACTGAAAGAAGAATTCGAATTTGCTATCAAATTATCTATCAATACTTGCATCAAACTGCAAAATTACCATCTCTGAAAATTATTGTAGATCTGTTTTCTGAGAAGAAGAAAAAGAAAACATTAGAGGAAAATAAATTCTACCGAATAAAAAATTAAAGCCTCAATTAATCTTTAGTTCAGGTTTACTGCCTGTGGAAGTAATGTGTAGTGTTACTGACTGCATCAGAGCAACAACTCTTGTCTCAGTAATAAAATCGATTGCAAATATTTTCCATTTCAGTTTTAATGTAAAACATTGACCAATCTTGCTTGTCTTGTGGCCTGAAATGCTTATAGAAGAAAGGTTTTTTGCTCCTCATGTTGAGTTTTGGTGACGCTGCTGAAATTTTTCTACACAAAAGGTGACCAAAATATTCCTGGCAGATCAGAAACCTCTTATTCTCATCGTGAACAACAGGAAAACAGAAAGTAAGTTCGATTTTTCAAAGGGCTGCATGATTCTTGATCAATGTCTCAGTGATTTTCAATGGATTTGGCCTTGAAGTTTTCAAAGGATGTGAGTACTCTGCAGACATATTAGCTTTCATTGACTTCAATTGAACTGGCTTTGGGACTGTAAGGAGTATAGCTCTGCTAAGCTTAACCTAACTCATGAATGGAGCTGGGAAAGCAGAGTGACTGCAAACAGTTGACATGGTTCCTGCAGCATTACTGGGTAAGTTTAGTTTACTTTGTGCAAGCCCCATAAACATTTTAAAGAGACAGCCAGGGAGAACTTGACACCTTTGTGAATACTCAGATCCTATCAGTATGTGGTTGCATTAAACTCAGAAAAGGTGCTCTAAGGAGACCTCCATGGCAAGGAGGAATGTTATCTATCAAGAAATGTACCTCCTGGATAAAGATTTTGGACAGACCATTGATTTACCTTCAGATTTAGCAGGCAGTGACAGGGTGAGCAGGTCACTCGGTAAGGGAAAGTGGTAGCCTGCTTATTATTCATGTATTTCCCAGTTATCAATAATTTCACAGATCTTCTTGTCAAATGTTGCTTTGGCACTGGCAACTATCTTCTTAAAAGACTAAAAATGGCAACAGTGGCTCCCTTGTCATAAGAATTTACCAACTCTAGGGCAAGATATTCACCTAGAAGAAATCTAACCTCATATATATTCCAAATGCTCTACACATTGCTGATCATATTATCAATATTTATGAATTTCCTGCGCTTTATTTTCTGAAAATATACTGAAAAACCTGAATATATTTGATTAAGATACAGCAAAAATGGTTCAGTGTAGAGTCACATGTGTGACATGAGATCATACAGAATGTACAGCTTTAGTGAATATTTCTAAATACATATAATTCTGAGAAACACTGCTTGCTCTTCATAATATTTTACAAATAAAATTTTGGATTTGCTCTTTAATTTCAACAGTAGAATATAGAATTTTGAAAAAAAAAACAAGACTTCCTTAAATCTTCCTGTATTCTTAATTTACAATAAATTAAATTAATGTTCCACAAGCTGAGTCTGTTTTGTCCATGATGGTAATTGATAAGTCCTGAACTGCTGGTCAAACTCAGGGCCCTGTTTGCTACCTATGGGTCTGGAGCTGAGCTGTGGCTGACCACCATCTTCAGAGCAGTGCATGGCTAAAAAACCCACAACTGCAGTTTTTATTTCTATACAATATTTAGGATGTTAGGAAATATTTCTTCACTGAAAAGGTTTTCAAACATTAGAAGAGACCGCTCAAGGAAGTGGTTGAGTCATTCTGCCTGGATGTACCTAAAAGGTGTGTAGCCATGACATTTAATGACATGGTTTATTGGTGGGCTTGGCAGTGCAGGGTTAATGGTTGGAGTCCATGACCTTATGAGGCTTTTTCCAAACTAAATGATTCTATGAATCTGTGATTTAAGAATTTTTAAAAAACAAATCCATCCTAAGTTCTAAAGCAAGACAAGGAAACAGCATGCAGATTTTTCTTTTTTAGGTTTTTGAAAGAAAGAATTTTGAATGTTTTTTTATGAGAAAAAAATCTCAAATTGTAGATGAAAAAATAGGACAAAATATTAGTTATGAAAGATAAGCAAACTGATGACATTAGAAGGACATTGTAAACAACAATCTAAACTTCAGATTTATTGCTCTTTAATGTGCTACATACTATTTGAGAAATCATGTTATATTAATTTAACTAATCTGCTGTTGCTTGTACAAAAAGCTGCCAGCTATTTTATAAAACTTGTAAGAGTATAGCTTACTCCTGTGATTTTTCTAATTGAATACCATCATATTACAATTGTACACAAGTAATTATATGCATCACTAATCCCCATCTTGCTCTCAATAAGTCTGTTCATATGAATAATGTTTACACATTTTGCTTCTAAATAGGAAATCAGACAATAAAAAAAGGCTGTGAAATAAAATTTTAATAATTGAAAAACCAAAATAAAAGCCACTAGAAAGAGCAGAAAATCTAGAACCAAAACCCTGCTCTAGGATTTGAGTTCATATTTTTAAATAGTTGTTTTTCTATTCTTGAATATTTTACCTTTCATCTTTCCTATGAGTATTTTATCAGCTATCTTTTATGAAACCTTGATACTGAAAATGCTTTGAAATATGGATAAAATTTTTGAGAAGTAGATCACCAACCAGACTAAAACATGAATTTTTATATGAAGAATTAGCAACATTGCGGTTTGTGGTTTTATTTACAGTAAATTTTTTTATGAAGACTTACTTGCCATGAATTTAAAAGTCAGCTGATAAAATAAATATTCATTAAATTCTTTAAGAATTCAACCTCACCTATGGTCTTCTAACAAGCACTTAATTTTGCCCCAAAATTATATTTTTTAAAAAATGAAGATAATAGCTATTTTTCTGTTCAGGACTTATATATTAGAACCGTGTGATAGGTCATGTCTCTGTTAAAAGATTTAGTAACTGCATTTTACATACCACAAATTTTAAGATGTTCATTCTCAAGGATAAATGAAAATACTGTTTTTCAATATTAAAAATTACAATAAACTATTTCACATTATGTAAGTGAAGAAAATTTGAAAGAAAGATAATCCCACTCTTAAAAACACCCCTCAAACAACCACCCAACATAAGCATCACAAATTATGAAAAAAAAATTAAAAAGGTATTTTTTACAGAAGTTACCAAATTTGTATTTTTAACAACAATAACCTCTGGAAAATTAATTCTTGATTTTGTTTGTTGTTCTGGTTTTGGGGTTTTTTTTAAAGATTATCACAAAGATTCACTTTTTTCACCTCAAGTATATTGTTAGAACATTAATATGCTTTGCGACTTGTAAATTTCAGTAGAATCCATGTTGGAACCTTTTATCAGCTTGCCCTTTGGTCCAATCAGTTGATGTAATCAAACTGAAATTGTAATCAACTGATACTTGATAGTATACTTTTGTAATCCTTCACCATAATTTCAATATTTTGAACTGTAATGAAGTGATTAAAATAAAGTTACAAAACAAAGGCATTCATGCAATTACACCACTATACAATTTGACAAAATTTTTGTCTTTCAGTAATATACAAAAAATGATGTCTTTAAAGGTCTCTGAATTATTATCTCAAAATCTACTGGTGGTTTCAATCTTGATATAGCTTTCTCAGACTTGTTTAACACAAGGGGAAAGAACATATTCTTTCTTTTATTTACACCTTTCAGTCTTTCAGATTTCCGTTTCACAAAACTGCTGAAACACTGTGGCCTTTCCATCGAGTGAAAGTAAATTGCATCAGTTTTCCCAAAAGCTTCTTAGTGGTTTGGTTTTGTCATATTAGGTAGCCCAAAGTTATAGCAAAGTACAAAAAAAAAATTGTACAGATCAGTATTAATGTGTGCACCAGAAACAGTTTTAGTTGAAAAAACAAAAGCACAGTATTGTAAGAATTTTCTTGCATTTGGTGTTACCCTATCCATTTCATCTACTATGCAGGTTGCAAGCCAACTTAATGACTGTACTGGCAATAACTGAAGACATTTCTTTCCATCTTAAATGTTTTAACTGTTCAAACCATGCCCACTCATATCCTTGCAGTAATTATTTACTGTCCATTGTGTCTGTAAGTTTTTTCCTAACAAGTGTTGCTCTCAGAAGTATAAAGGAAGAAGTTTGATTTTTTTTTTGATTTTTTTTTTTTTTTTTTTTGAGACAGTGGCAGTTCAGTGTTTGGCTTGAATTACAGGACCTCACATATTTGGCAATGTAGTTTCTTGGTTTGTGCCAGGTACGTTAATTAGTTGGACAAATCATAGGACCATAGAATAGCACAGAAYACACAAATCTTACGAATATTGATTAATGACACTCCCAGAATGCTTCATAGATATATGCACTGTATTATTTGAATGGCAAAATAAATTCTTTTACTAGACTAATTGGTAGTTTTTGAAAAAACTTTTGAGCTCAGAATATTCCTCAGGTTTGAAAGCACTGTTTTCCATTCCTAAAAAGGCATGTATGCATGTCATTTGAAAATACTGATTTATGTATAAAATTCCCACTGAAACAATATATCCAAACAACATTAAACTTGAATATGTTGGAAAATTTCAGAATTAAAAGGGTGGTCACATTTTATTCCAACCAATTTTTTTTCATCTTTTGATAGCCATGTATTGATTAAGAAAGGGAGACAAAAAGTCCTATATGTTGCAAATGTATCCTGTTTGCATGCAAGGAATGCTAGTTATAACTACCATTTTGAAACAGGGGGAACTTAAGGTTCAGTTGCTTTGTGTCTCATCCTTAATTTAAACTTACTCCTTTTTTTACTGCCATATTCTTGAGCAAAATGCTTCAGCAGTGAGGGGTGGATATCAGACCTATTTTTGAGGGTAGAGTGAGCACTAAGTCACAGGAAGATCTGTGGGTTATAAAGCATCAGATCTTGTAATTATTTGTATTTCCAAAAGAAATAAATGTGAACTGCAAATTCAGTCATTTCTGTTCCAGCACTTAGTGACTTGTGAATGTTTATCTTGGYCAAATCAGATTTACTGATTCGTTTGTGACCTCTCTTACTTTTAGCCATTCCATTTTTTTACTTTTCCCATCATGCAAGGCTATTAAGGGTTCTTTGGTCTTTTCTTTCACTTCCTTCCTTCAAAGGTCAATAGAAAGATTAGTGAAAATGCAGGCAAGACAGGTCTGTTCTGGTACCAGAGCGGGGGAGGGTGGAAAAGTCACTATTCAGATTACACAGCCCTTGCTGTTTGCTTTCAGAAGACAGGAACTGTGAAATCTGTAGTTACCAATTCTTTAATCTTATATCTAAACACTTTTTCAAAGGACTAAGAAAAGATAAACAGATTAACAATTAAAAAATCATCCTCTAGCAGTTTCTCAGTAGGGAAATTTCATTTATCTGATTTAGTGTGCAATTCAGTGTCTACCATTACTTTTACTATGACAAAGTTAGGAGTAAGGATAAGCAGGCTCTTTCAATGAAAGCTGTCAGTATCAATGCGGTGGTTTGAGTTTTGCCTATTTAACAGATGTACAGTGAGTTGGCTTAAAAGTTTTCCTAGTGGCAACTTGAATTCATAGTCATGAACTTCAAAAAAATTTCAAAAAACCAGCTTATTCCGTGTTTTAAAATTTAAAATAAAATAATGTGAAACTATTMTATCTTTTTTTTTAAGATCCCAGAGCTGGATGCAGCACTGCTGGTGGTGTCTTACAAGACTGGAGTACAGGGGCAGCATCACCTCCTGCAGTGAGGAGAGGTTGAGAGAACTGGGATTGCTCAGCCTGAAAAAGAGAAGGTTTTGTGGTGACCTAATTGCAGCCTTCCACTACCTGAAGGGAGCTTGGAAATAGGAAATATGGTGTAAGACTATTTTCAAGAGCACATAGTAATAAGACAAGTATGTTTCCATTTTTTTCTTTTATTTCCACCTTTCATTCACAGATATAAGCTGTCAGAATGAGAAGGTGAAATTCTTTGTGCAAATATGTGTATAAACTTTCACAGTTTTTTAACATTCATAATTATGAGATTAATGTTCACCATTCAGAGACTTCTGCAACTGAATAATGCAGTCACTAATATTTTTTGCCTTTCAGAAGTACAAAGTCTAAGAATACTATCAAGGTGTGAAAATTTCTCAAATAAATTTTAAAAAAATGATAGAAAAATCAAATACCTACTGTTTTCTAATAGGAAAACTATAGGAGGGACTTCTATGGCATTATCAGACTCTGCATGTGGCCCTTCAGAGTTAAAAGAAAGGTATCTTTAACTACCTGTCTGTTTGTCACTATTCATCAGTAAGATAAGAGGAAATAAGTTTTTTTGTTATGTCTTTATATCATTACTAAAATAAAAATACAAAAGCACAATTATTTTGCCAAGGGACATGCTATTTGCAAAAAGTGCAAAATGCTTTGGGTATTCTGGAAATGTTCAGTATCAAAGCCAGCTGCATTCCATTAGTGACATCAGTACTTTATCTTTCTTAATGTTCAGGTGAAATTTCCTGAGACTCTTATGCAAAGGATTTTGAAACTGGTTAAGTAGAGCTGCTCCAACTTTTTTCTTTGATGCTGACTGCACAGGCTATTTACTCGTTCTCTCCTTATCTTTCTTTTGCAGTCTAATTAAAAGCAATCAGATTACTTGGCTCTTTCTTCGCAGAAGGTGGTTGCTCTGAGCACATGATGCAAGACTCTGACATTTTCCTGGATTTTGTTTACTACGGGAATCACCTCCTAAGTTTAAATAGCTCATCATAATTATGCTCTGAGACAAAGTTTGTAGGAAGGGTAGTAGCTGACGTGCTGGTAGAATTGAAAATAAGTTTTCAGAAACAGCCTTTGTTTAGAAGGCTGTTTGAACAGAGACAACAATCCCACAGTCTAAGTTTCCTGGATTTAGTTTGATTCTGCTCCTCAATTAGGCAATTTGAATAAAAAGCTAGGTAGCAGCTGCAAATCAGGGACCATTGTAGAATGGGAAAAATGACAATGCCCTTAGTTGCTGTATGATGAGAGAGCATCTGTCCCAAGGAAGAAATGAGAAATGTGGAAAGTCCAAAATTATGAAACAAGAATTTCTAATTACTTGATTTCTTTTTCTTACATAAAATTCAACTTAGCTATGAATTTCAACTAACAGGACCTTAAGAAGGTGCTTCACTGAACTTTAGTCAAGATCAGTACTGAGAAGTCAAACCTTAGATTTTTAGTGAAAGGTATTCTCCTGTTGGTAACTAGGCATTGATACCCATTATTATTTCTTTTTATCCCAGGTCATTTGGATGTATAATAGTTATATACTTTAGTCTTCAACMAAATTGTTCAATATCCTGCATTTCATTTTATTTCTTCATGTATATTGATTTTGAAAATGATTTTAGTAAGATCAGGGATTGTTCGAGTGTTAGGAGAAGACCTTGTTCCAAGACAGAATCTCCTTTCATGAATACTATCGCTGATTTTGTTGTGAGAAAGTACATTTCAGCGTGCCGCATAAAACAACTTAAGTCCAGAAAAAACAGAGGTTTTTGCACTTCTGTCTGTTTACAGGAGGAATATAATTTCTTTTCAGACCTTACATTAAAGAGAGACCTCCTATGAGACCTCCTTTATGAAAAAATTTAGATTTGTGAAACTCAAAAAAAAAAAAAAAATCTAGTATATAGCTAGAGCTTTAGATATCAATACCTTTCATTTGAGGATGATACCAGACAAAATAGCACCTTTAAATATGTTTTATTAGTAGGTGAAACCAAGTTCCTGGTCCCCGATAGCAACGTGGTGACTTTGCTACTTACAAAATGAATCCAATAGCAACATTGCATGAGTAGAGTACTCCTCACCAATTAGCTATGACACCTTTTGAGAAAAACACTTTAACAATTTTGCAATTGTAATGTTCATGTTAAGCCAAATCTCATGACAGTACTTGTTAATCCTATTTGTGTTTTTCAAGTTTTAAAAAATTTAAACAAATTAACACAAGTCCTTTTGCCTATTGAAAAAATGTTTCTTCAGGTGAAAACTAAGGCAGAAAAAATTGATTGCCATAAAAGTTCACCTCTTCAAACAAATTGGAGGGGTTAATTTTGGTTTTGGAGAATATGTAAAAATTGAAATATATCAAAAAATAGTAAGTCAAAGGATTTTATTAAAATGAGAGGGAGACTGCAGCTGTACATTGCAGGGTTTTTAAAGATAAAATACAATTTAAGGAAGTTTTTGTTCATGGAAATTTGGGGGGGTAGTTTTCCATTTGACATTGATGCTCATGAATGCAATTATATAATAAAAATCATTAAGTCTGAAGTTCAGATTTCTAGAAACCACTTTTCTTATGAAAGACTTGGCTAAATGTCAGTACACATACAATCACTTTCTAATTTTTTTCCTCGCACTGCTCACAACCATCCAAACATGATCAGATAAAAAAAGAAAAATTTTTTCTAATAGCTTCTACAAACAATTTCAATTTAAGTGTTCTTATTATTGAATTTATTTAATGATTTAGAGAAGAGCATTTTCATTTAGATATAGTGACATTAGTAGAGTTTTTTTTAATTAATTTTGTTTTTTCCACTGACTGATTGTATTTCAGCAAGATAAAATGAAAACCTGTGTGACTGAAAAGAGTAATATGGTGTGGACATTGCATCTTTAGTATTTATTGATTGTGTCTGAAGGTCAGCCTCCACTGAGATGTACTAGTTACTACTCACTCTAAATACTTCAGGTAGGGAGCTGTCAGGGAAAGAGCAGAATGTCCACTCAAAGTGTTATTAGTGCAAATGGAAGTAAATTTAAAATCCTTTCCATACTTTCTATTAAGACTTAACATTTCAAAGCAAACAAAATGAATGGAATATTTTTGGGGGCTTTTAAAAGGATGTGGGACTACTATATTCTGTCACCTGACCTTGATGTGTTTGGAATTATACTTTTCAAAGATATGTTTGCTTATTCTGTCCTGTAGCAGAGCCATATTTTTCTTTTAATCTGCCTTTTTATCAAGAAATTCAAGTTCCTGTGCCTCTTTCATGGTGGAATCATGTGGTTCAACAACACTGGAAAAATACTTACTATTTCTTAGGTATTACTATTCTTTTCTATTTTTCTTCATACAGGCTACTAATATGTTTAGTACTCTTCATGGGTTGTATTCTGTTTGAAATACAAAACAACAAATAGAGTTCAAGATCAATTTGAACTGTAAAAAACCCCCAAGCAATAGCCTCCAAAAGTACATCATGTAGGGCAAAGAGAAGCAAAGAAAAACTATATGTATTCTATTCATATCTAGGCTTAAACTCTTCAAATTTTTGTAAGTTCCAGACATCCTAGTTATTGATATTTCCCAAGGTAAAGAAAAAAGAAACAGATTATACTTTGGTAATATACTTTCCCTGTTTGTCTGCTTGAGATTCATATCCATCTCTTGTTATCAGCCTGAACAATTTTTTTTCTCCTGAAGAAGCCTGTAGTGGTTTTAGCATTACTCTGTTCTTGGCTTGCTCAGAAGTGGGACTTCCAAATAAAGAAATTATCTTCTTTTCTTAATCTATGAGTATTATTTTTATTGCTGTTTTCTCTTTGTTTGCCTTCTATTTCATTGAATTATACCCTTTTGTTTATGTGTGTACAGAAAATTTGCATAATAATAATCAAGTAATTTGCAGATGATGTGTGTATTGAAACAGAATGCCTCCTCCCCTCTGTTTTTTGTATAATGTCTTTGCTTACACTGGGGCTGAATAGCAATTTCAATAATTGGAAAATTATTATTAATATTATTATTATTATGTTCTGCTGTTAGATAATAGGAGTGACACATGAAAAAGTCCTTAAACTGCTGCTGTGAAGGATATAAAGAACATATAAATATTCTAATCTGCACTGGAATACCAGAAATCAGCTGATAAAGGATAGCCAGGGCAACAAGTTGCAAACTAAGCCGTGATATATCCCTTTTTGTGGCCCTTGGGAACTGTTTTAGCAACAGAGTGGCAATATAGGTACAACTAAGATATTTTCTTTTAATATTGTTCCGTGTTTTCTCCAGCATCATATACTCTTTCCCTTCCAGAGTAGCCGTTCTTAGTGTTCCAGTTCTGTAAGCAATTGCCCACATATAAATATTTGGGTTACCCCTTGAAGACACCTTGCTGCAGAAATGTGGTGAATTAGGATCTAAGTGATTGAACATGCAAATTTTAATTGGTATCAACATCAATGACAGGAATCTGTCTAGGGATCTGATTTGTCTGTGAATGAGAAATCTTTCTGATTATATTATACACATTTTATAAATGCAAGCAAGGATATGATAAAAAAAATTAAGTATGAAACATTAATTCCAAAATTATTAGATCCTAAATTTCTATTTTGAAAAATACGTAAATCAGTACAACTCCTAATGTATGTAAGAGTAAGTTTCAAATATTCCCTGGGCTTCAACAAATGACGGTGTGTTAAAATAAACTATAGCATGTATCAAATGAAATATTATTGCCACAAAACAAAGGGTCTAAACTCAAAGAGCTTTTGAAGAGATTTAAAAGACTTAGTTGAATAAGGAAAGATATGCAGAGGAACATCTAAACTGGCAGAGAAAATTCTTGCAATTAAGCAGTTTTAGAAGAAAGCACCTGAAAAGCTCATCTCAACTCCAATAAATTACATATTTCATGTTGTTACCTTGCTGAGATGAAGAATGTCTGAATGGTACGTTGAGGTAGGAGGTATGGAACAATTTACAAACACATGCTGCCTTCAAATTATAGCACTCTCCTTCTAAGTAATTGCACATTGTCTCTGTCAGTATTGATTACACTAAATATGTTATTAAAAGACGATATTTTCTGGGAAGGAGAAGAACATGGCTCTGTGAATAAGATTTTCGTGTCTAGAAACAGACATTCATTGGGTGAACGTTTGGAAATTAATATTAATTTTTTGGACTTGAGTTTGAATTTAACTATAGTGTAGAATCCCTACACAGTTAAAATGGTTGGCTAGCAGGTTTTTGCAATTACTATGAGTTTATGATGTAAATAAGAAGTACAGAAATACATGGCACAGAGATTAACTATATATTTCTGAGAGATTAAGAAACACGAAACAGTGTTCACAGAACTAGTGACCTGTGAAGTCCAGTTTTAAGCATAGGGTTTTATTTTCTGTGCAATTATTTGTCCCTAATTTACCATCTGACATGGATGCCCAGCTCTTTTTCCTATTAATACATTAAACTTAACCTAAGTTATTTCACTGAATTCAATAAAGTTAAAATTTGATCTCTAAGAAATTAGGAACTATTTATTCAAGATGCCCATCAGGATAGAAGTAATTAGGTGTATTCTGGTTTTCAAAAAGAAGAGTAAAGTTCTCCAATTGTCTTCATCTAACCACTGACCCTTGTTTTCGACACGAAACAAAGCTGATTTTGAAGGCCACTATTTTGGTTGTAGGGATCAATAGTCTACTGAGCTTGTAAAGCTCCTGAATGAATGAAAATTTGGGACCAATCTTGTGCATTGCATATAGGAAGTACCTCACATTAGGTACAGTTAATAGTCTACACACACACATAAGTATAGAAGTCTGAATGTATTGTTTCCTGTAAACAATATTCCAATGTTCAGAAGAGTAATCCACACCCTTAGAAACCTGCTATTTTTTTAAAAAAGAGCATGTGAACTCAGGCCTCATTCTTCTAGAAAAGTGCTCTTTTTTATTAATCTAAGTGATACTAAGTAGTCACTGTTAGTGATACTACTAAGTAGGCACTTATACTCTGTGGTACATTTGGTTATCTGAATGTTAAGTGTATAGTTTGTCCCTGTGCATAAACCCAAATTTGTGTTGATACCTGAATGGAACCTATCTAGCTGTGTGCCTCTTGCCTCTAAAGAAGGTTCTTGATTATACCAAAAAAGTTCAGTGGACCACTTGACAGGTTTTAGGCTGGTAGAGCAAATCTACCTTAAAATGTAGACACTGCCATAAAATTCAGAGATTCTTAAAATTCCTATATGTGCACCTTAACTCATGTGAAAGATGTATTTAGTATTATATGGAATGTGGTCTTTTGCACTCAAATACCTGCACTTTAGGAGAGGCTGAGATTATAAATATGCTTCAACCACTGCTTCTTTTGGTCTTCCCACTCACTTAAATGACATTAGTTCCAAGCTATTTTTCTAATGACTTCAGAGAGAATAATTCCTTGAAGTTGTCCTGTAAGATTGAACAATTACAGCTCAGGAATACCTTAGGAGAAAAGTTGATCAGACAAACTCCAAGAAATATCAGGAGACAAATATTTGAAAGTGAAATCTTTACCAGGAACAGACGGTTAGATACTTTGAAAACAAAATGCTGCACGGTTTGATAGAGTTCATTTGTTTGCTAATTTTAAAATGTATACTTTATCAATTAGAAGTTGAAATCCAAATTATTTTTTCACTTCTTGGTAATTTATCATTTGAATCAGCAATCATTTTTAGCTACATTTTACATGGAATTTTCACTTTTATTCTGTTCTTGTTCTGTGCTAATTAAAGAAAAATATATAACAGTTGCTGACCAGTCATTATAAATAAACATGAAGATGAAGACAAAAGGATGTATCATCCTTTTGAAAGATGGAATAATTGTTTTGCTATGGTTATCTCAATTCACATTATTTCTTGCTAACCCTCAGTCATACAAAAGTATTGGCAAGTTAGAATTTAATGATAAATACATATTTACAGCTGAACACTTGTTAAATGAAGCACCATTCCTTAGTAATTTCTAAACACATATTTAATATTTATTGTTCATCAATATTTGGTAAGTAATTCAATTTTCTTAATTAATATGACTCATATTACAGAAAAGGAACCAACATGCATGTGATAGCATAAAACAAATCTGTTTTAAAGTTGTTGGCTAATGGTAATTAACAAGAAATTTATTAAATTCCTCTTTCATGTGTTTTCTTTTGATGAAGGAAATGGATGGCATTGAACAGCATGGGAAATTACCTGATTCTGAGTTGATTAACAATTTAATCACATATATATTGGCTGGTTTCATTTGTAAGACAAGTAATGGTCAAAGCGACTTACCTCTAACCCTTATGTCTTCTTGATTATAAATACCAAATCTCTCAAAACACTTGGGCATCTGGCTGTGACAGAAACAGATATTGTAGGTGCATGCACTTGATCAAAACTGAAATCGCACCTAAAGACATGTCAACTGCTTCTGAATTGATTAGAGCTGATACATGGTACATCTTCAAGAGATCTTTACCTGATTTTTCTTGACTAAAACTCTGGAGAGTGTAACAAAAATTTTCAATTTAGTTGCACGTCCATGTCTATTCTCCCAGACTAATATTTTGTACCTTTTCCAAAATATAGTAAAATTTCCATTCTGCACACATAAATCCTGATCTTCCTAATGCTTCTTTGTAAAAGCTTCAAGTTTTCATCAGTTTATGTGAAGAGTGCCCACTTTCTTCCATATTTTAACTACTAATATTAAGACACTCATTCTTCACTTATTTCGTCATTGCTATTGTCAGGATCTTCAAAAGTCTCTCTATCAATCAACTGCAGCTGAAAAAGATATATTAGAATTTAGAGTCCCACTGACGTGACTAGCCTTTACCACCAAGAATGACTATCATGATGTTTATCTCATAAAAACTAAGTGCTTAAGTGTCTCACATGGATAAAATGTAGAGCTAATTCTGCCCACACTAAATCTTTGATAATTTGTTGCACGGGTGATAAGAAGGCTAAAAAATGAATAAACCTGCATTATTACATATTAATTAATATGTGTTAATGTCTGTGTTAGTTGTATTTAGCCATGATCACTTTTCCGGTATGATAGAAGTCAAGACTCAATGTGTGATTTAAATATCAGGTGAAAATATCGTGCAGTATAAAAAGTCTGTTTACCTTGATATACTTGAACCTGATGGTAGCCAGTAACACTAATGGAAGATTACACAGACATACAAGTGCACAGTAGTGTTGGTTTTTGGGGGGTTTCTTATTTTTTTCTTTCAGTTTGTAGCAATTTAGGGGTTTGGGGTTTTTTTTTTGTTTGGTTTTTTGGGGGTTTTTTTGTTTGTTTTTGTTTTTGTTTTGTTTTTTGTTTTGTTTTGGTTTGGGKTTTTTTTGTTTTGTTTTTTTGGACTCACAAATTGTTATTTTAATGTTTAACACCTTTCAGTAAATTTGTATTTCTTAAAATTATCTAGTAACTTTTTGAATTCAAGATTGCTCCAGGCAACCATAAAGCTCTGCAACAATGTTTTATATTATTGAGTTACACACAGTATTCCATTTGATTTATTTAAATTTGTTACAATTTTTTAAAGTAGTTCTTTCTTGTCATTTAAATTCGTTCAATTTTTTTGTCTGTTCTTTTTATCACTGAGTTAGTATTTCCAGTTACATCTCCTTAGAAATTCTAAGATCTCTTTTCTGAAAAGTAATAGATAATTTAAAGGGTATAATTTTATACAGATTTTTTGAGGTTGCTTATTTACAGATGAATCATTTTGCAGCTATTCGTACTGAATTTTATCTGCCAACATATTGCCCATCATGAGATGCTCTTGTACCTTTTCACAAATTTTTTTTCACTATCCTGTAATACCTTGCATACATGTCAAAGTCTGTCACCTCATTAATTCTGTCTTTTTCTAAGCAACTAATGAATATGTTGAATGTCAGTTCTGTTAGCAGATCCCGTATTTTCATCAGTTCTTGAAATTTCTTATAATGCACTTGCAGGCCTTYTGACAGGTGAGCATTATGTTTGTTAAACATTTCATTTAGAGCATTAATTTATCTGCAGCGAGAACAAAACAAATAATTCCAGGAAATACATGTATCATGAGTTTAGTTAAAATGGTGGCAGTACATACCTTGCATACATAATGAAAATGTAGTTCAGTGTCTAAATTATCTATTTTGAAATCTCCAAAAATAATCCCATAAAAGTATCAAATACCCTAACTTAAAAAGTATGCTGAGGTATATATGTCTCAATAAATTATAAAAGGATTGTTTAATGTCAATCTGTAGAATGCTTTTATAGTCAGTGGAATATGATAAGTTGCTGGTTTTATTTGCTATTTATCCTCTCATAGGCATTCATCTTAAAATAAAGTGTAACCCCTGCTTGATTGACTAGTTCTCATTAGTTATATTGAGAATACATGTTCTTCAGCTTGGAAAAGTATGTAGCTTGCAGATGGCTGAAGGTAGAATTCTGTCATTCTTATTTCAGTTAAAATTAATGCTGAAGTCTTCTTTCTCAATGAATTACCTAATAATGTTACAAAGAACCTATACCTACAAGTCATAAACCCACCTAAAAGACTTAGATACGTGATACAAGCAGAGTAAGGTTTTGTACAAACCCAAATGGATGGAACAAGTCTAGATGAAGACAATTGTGAAACTGGGGAAAAAAGAAAAATAACATTTATTATTTTTATTTTATTTTTATTTCTTTATTGTGGGGGAGGTGTATGATATACAGTGCACTGCACATAGATGGAGTGGAAGAACTCACATTAATCTGTTTTAATATTTAAGTGTACAAATTTTTCATGGTGACTGTATCTTTACCTTCCACTAATACGCAATTTAGAGAACCAGTTGTAACTCTCTTGTTTGTGAAACATAAGGGAAATATAGAAAAGGAAATTACTTTCAAAATACATAGTACAAGGAATATAAAATAAAAAAGTTAAATTAACTGTTGAAAAGGTGATTTTACCTTGACAATATTTGCACTGTCTTGCTTTTTCATGTCTGTAGAATAATGATGTTATATTTGCATAGAATAGGAAGTAAAAAAAAAAAAATTACTGTTTACAAGCCTCTCTTGCTTTTTATATTTATGTTAATATCTGTGACAGATGAAGTTTTATCACTACAAACACTTTAACTTTGAGATTTGGTATTCATGTAAAAAATCAAATCTTTGATATCCTGACTACATCTTTCTTTAACAGTCATGACTACAGATGGAATTTTTAAAATAAGCTACACTAAAAGTTTTGCTTGATGCTGTTAACTATTAATTATTTAACTAATCCTAATTATGATCTGTGGATGTTGTAAAAAGTTGGCACTTGTGATGTCTTTTCTGCAAACAAGAAGAGTTAATGTGTCTCTTTTCTTGGAAAGGATCCAGAATGGAATAATTTGGCAACCCCCTTGCCATATAACTTTGAGGAAAATTAGTGGAAATATTAATTTGAAGTTAATTACTTCTGAACATATATTTTCTTCTGTTTGTCTTCGATATGGAGATGAGGGTTACTTTTACTGCATGTGTGTCCATACAGTAAAAGGTTTTACATTAAATTTTGTGAATAAAGACTTGCCCCAACATACCCTAAAAAAAGCCCACTGGCAAACAGGAGCACCCTAATACTCCAGCCAGAAACGAGTCCCCTCTCTGAACTGCCAGAGCTGTCCCAAGGGGCCCTCAGGCCCAGGGGCAGGGAAAATCCTCCACCAGAAGTTAGTAGGGGGTATTTCCCATGGCATCTCAAAAAGTAAGGGAAGACACGGTCTGTTACTATGCAGCTTGTCATGGGAAGAGTATCTGGAAATGGAGATAGGAATAGATAATATCTATTCTGCATACACATTTTTGTGGGGAGATCTAGAAACTATATTGTTACTTGGGACTATGGGGCACAGGATCCCTTGTGTCTGGGTAAGAACAACTGGAGAGAAACTGGAATGCATACATACTGTGTGGGTAGATTCCAGTGGCTATCGAGGTGGCATATCTGGCAAGTAAAATCACAGTCCTGGCACCCAGGTATCAAAATCAGCCAGAAATTCTTGGCTACTGGAGAGATTAGCACTAGCTAACCAGCAGTCAACTGGAAGATCCATTTGCATGTGTCCATACAGGCATTAGTCAATTGGAGTCCAGAGAATGTGGAGGTAAGTTACTGGATAAACTAGGTGCATAAGACCAGCTGCAGGAGAGAGCCATATTATACACATATGTACACATATTTTCCATTAATGGACATTCATCTTGAGCAGCCAAAAAAGTGAACAAGGTCAGGCCATTACTGCTGTTTGCATTTGTTTTAATGCAGTGTGCTCCATCTGTGTTGATCTGTGTGGCCAGACATTGTGTACATGTATTGTGAGTACATGTGCATGTCTGTCTGCTAGGGCTGTGTGCTCAGCCTCATTAGTCATTAATAACAGCATCTCAGGATGTGGGGCTGATGCAAGCTTGTGTTTAATGGAGATACTGCATTCTTCAACTCCTACTAGTAGACATGAAAGAAAAAAAAGTTAAATTTGATTAAGTATATGCACTATTTAACTGGTAAATAAATGTATATAAAATAGTAATAGATTCTCACTACAATTTCTGTTCCAATACTCTTTACAGTCTGTTGCTTTGGCTGTGCATCAGTGAGTGCTACATATTGTCCTTCCTCCTATCTGGCCGTGGCCTTCTGCAGGGTAATTTGTGTTATTGCAGAAGTAATTTATGCAACTTGAAGCACACCATTAACACTGTACAAGGTTTTCCAGATGTCCAGATATCAAATGATTAGTATATAGTCTGTGGACGTTACAAGCTGAATGTTATTAATTGGCTGTAAAGGAGACAGAGATGAAGAGACTGTGACCATGTTCTCTGGAAATATTTGTTCTTCTTTGTGAGAATATACGTCCATCCTGTCTATCACACATGTAAATGCACTTAAAACTGACTAAATTTATAGTTTCCTCAAGCAAAGGTCTGATTAATTCATGTTTCTAACAGAGATGGAAGATGTACACTTATTAGATGGAACTGAGATGCTTGCCTGGTAACAGCAAGAGTCTGTATTTGGCATATAGCAATGTTTTTTTCTGTTTCAGCTACTTTTAGTCATACATTAGAGAAAGTAAAAATAATG
The DNA here is from genome assembly GCA_003546035.1 of Mixornis gularis. Lineage (NCBI taxonomy): Eukaryota > Metazoa > Chordata > Aves > Passeriformes > Timaliidae > Mixornis > Mixornis gularis. The sequence continues at coordinate 2,317,897 of QVAJ01000110.1, read as the reverse complement.
CTTGTGAGTATAAGATGAAGCAGGAACTTACAGAGAACAAGGAAGAGAAACCAAATGCCAGTTTCCCCCGAAGTGCAAAATGGAACACATCATGCTAGCAACAGAGAAACAGTAGCCAAAGAGCAGCTATGTAAATAGATGTGGTGACAAACATCAGTAGGAGATACCAGGTGTGTTGTTATTTCTCTTTTAGAAAATAAAAACATGCAAATATTGCCCAGATGGTATGATTAGGAACGATGAGAATGAAAAATCCTCATATTAAATGCTGGCATTAGAACTAAAAAAAGGGGAGTGGGCTTTGACTTCCAAAATAGTTATAGACAAAGCACAGTGCTGTCTAACAAGGTATTCAACCCACCTGAGATCCAAGTCATTCTTCAGAGATGTCTATCAAGGTGCATTAACAGTGCAAGCATTCTAACTTGATAATGTTTTGACCCAGAAGCCTCATTTTGATGTCATATTTAGATGAGATGCATCCTGAACTCTTCACTCAATTCTTCTCTAGAGGGAGCTGATGACAAAGCYCTTAATGTCTTTTCTGGTGACAGAGCTATTATTGTTTACATCCTAGGATCTTCAGATACATCCTACTCATTTTSTGCAGTCTGCACTTGTAGTGCTGTAATTAAGATGTCATCTTTGAAATATATGAAATCTCACCTATTCTGTGGAACACAGCTTATACATCCTCTCCTGTCCTTTACTGCTTTATGCTTTTTGTTGAAAATCCTAAATGGAATAAGGTGTTTTGAATTATTTGGTTAATTTGCACATACTAACTGCAAAGAGCACAGTAAAATTAAATGATGCATAAAGCCCCCTCACTTTTGGACAATAAATCATTAAATATGACATATTACAGTAAAGTGGAAAAATGGTTTAAAAAATTGAAAGAAATTAAAAGTAACTTATTTTTTATATAAATCAGTGGGGAATAAAAACTTACCTTCTTTTAAGTGTTGGGCTCGCTGAATACATTGCTCATATGAAACAGAACTATTTATGAATATTGCCTGAGAACAGATTTTCAAAGTGTCACATGCCAATTAACACAGTACATGTGAACAGAAGCATAATGAATTTCAGATGATAATATTCCCACATGCAGAAAATGTCAACAAGAACATAATTGGCAGCTATAGCATATGGTATATTGAGCTCAAAAACTTGTTTATACCATCTTGAATCTCCCACTAATAAGATTTCTTTATTAACAAAATATAAAGAAATGTATCTGAAGTGCCATTCAGAAGTGTCACTTCGTTTTTGAGATTCAGGCATGAAAATTGATTGATGTGCTTTCTAATGTCAAGCTTGATGTTATATAATCCAGTGGAGTGTGTACAGCACTAATAGTATGGAGTTTAATACACCACCATTACATAAAACTGCTTACTAGCTTGTACAAAAGTGATATTGACCAGGACATTTTTGTATGTCTCTTCATGTGGGTGTATATTTCTGAACTTATAGTATCTGAAATCACAATAGTCAGTATTTTCAAAAACAAATATGCAGGTCTGATTTCCTAACTTTTGTGGACTCTGCTCTAGTCATAGTTCAGTCACACTAAATGTAAATGACCAAAAGAAGATTTATTCAGTGCTCTAGGCAGGATGTTTCATCTACCATATCAAACTTATTTTCTTCATTTACATCCTACTGGCAAGGGGATATAGATCTTTTGGAAATGAAATATCAGCATTACAGTGGATGATCTCTCTTTGGCTTTCCTGATGCTTTCTAAATGTTGTATGAAAGGAGAAGGTGAGCACACTAAGAGTGTCTTAAAAGTCCCAAATATATGCATGAAGAAAATAAGTGCACATTAGATGGACATAAGATTTGAACTATAAATCAGACTGGTGATAATTTTTTGTGCATTTCTGACTTTCATAAATTCATAAATAGGATACATGAATTTAAATTCAAGTAGCTTCATTAATTATAATAATTTTTAGATTTTATATCACTGAAAARAAAAAAAAAAAAAGCTTTAAACAAAATCCTGGAATGTTTCCCTCAAAATTTCCCAGGAAGTTTCATCAAACCTTCTCTTTCATTTCCCATTTTACCTCTTCCAACATATCTACATTTTTTTATTATTATTATAAAGGAAATAAAAATTTAAAATTTTCCTTTAGGTTTAAACCCAATTTTAAATTTACAGTAAACAAATTTGATGGCAAACACAATGATTTTGCAAGGATGGCTATAAAGGAAATGCAGTATCCAGCTGAAATTGGAGGAGAACTGTAGAAAATCTATACTTGCCTTTTTAAATTCATTATGAGAATGACACTGAGGTAAAGAGTAACTGAATTTTTTAAACACCAGTGTTTACACCTACCAGTTTTACAGGTCATCTCATAGATATTTCTCATGACATCCTAACCATGTTTCATTGGCTATTTAGGAGCTGCTTAAGAAAAGGGGATAATTTATTACTGTCATTGTTCTCAACAGCTTTCCCCATTGTTTTTAACAGTCTTGCATCCATATAGTAGCTTCAGGACTATTTAGTTTATAAAGACTTCCTAGAATATATTTGAAAATATGCTAAACCTGAAATTACAATTTTCAATAATGGCTTTAGTCTCACATGAGCCAAGTACTTTGGCAGCATACCTCTGATGCTCAGCTCCACAAGGATGCACAAATGCCTACTTTTCTCTTTACATTCCTCACTAGAATGGGGACAACATAGTATATAGATGCAAAGTTTTCATTATACATCAGGTGTTCTTTAGGTAATGGAGGGACAGTGATATCCCTTGAACCAATAAATGGATGTTTAAAGAATCCAAAGTTAACTGGGCCAGGAAAAAGATCACACAGAGTGAAGCTCCACAAAAAATATGGCAGGACCTACTGTGGTATTTAATTGTTTTCAATGGCTGAGGAAATAAAATCCCTATGTACCTATCCCAGAGGGATGTCTCAGGTAAGGTTTTTTGTTTTCTTTCCTTCTATGGGCCAATAAATCACAGCAGATCACCTTCATTCTTATCACACATAAATAGAGTAAAAACCTCACTTTGTAATTAAGCAATTGTTACTCAACTTTGAATGCATTGGTAGCAATAAGTAAATTTACACATAAACAATGAGTTTTGGATGATAAAATTGTGTGATAAAACAAATTAACATGTGTTAGAGTTGCTCTCCAGGGATTTTCATATTTTCACCTTCCTATGGTTCTTTCAAAATGTTGTCATTGTTATTTTTTTGTCTTTTTTTTACCCAATAAATACTTTTTACAGGTTTAAAAAATAGAAAATTCCCTTAACTGTCTTCATTTCTTCTTAGTTTTTGGGGGTTTTTTGGTTTTTGTTTTTTGGTGGTTTTTTTTTTTTTTTTTTTGGGAAATAATCAAAAGGAAAATATTT
>QVAJ01000110.1:2267247-2314481 GCA_003546035.1 Mixornis gularis | reverse complement strand
TTTTTTTGGTTGTTTTTTGTTTGTTGGTTGTTTTCTGTTTGTTGGTTTTGTAGGGTTTTTTTCCAAACTTTCAAGCACTCTCAGAATGATTTCTGTACCAGTTCTGGAGATTTAACTTTTTCAATAGATAATAAAGAAAAACATTTTTTACTCTTCTTGCTTGATCATACAATTTTCTTGTCCTTGAAATGCTTATATGACAGTTGGGTTTAGGTCTTGGTTTCTATTTAGTGTCCTCCCTTAATAATTTGTAAAGCATTTTGTAGGAACACACCCTCCCAGAATTTCTGAGTGGCAGTGTTCCCTTTGACTCTTCTGAGGGTGCTCCTCAGGAAGGCGGGCTCTCACTGTTGTGCTTAGCAGTATGCAATAGATCAGATTATATAGATTATAGATTATATAATATAGATTATATTGCACATTGAGTATTAATAAATGCTCTTCTACTTGCATAAACGATGAAACCAAACTCCATCACATATACTGCCTGTAAAGTAATATAATTATATAGTCATATGTCTACAAACAGGTAGGAGCCAACTTTTCCTAACAGAAAGAAGTTTTTATGTAAAATAATGAGAAGAACTATGTGAAAATAAACCTCAGGCCAGTCTGAGGTGGGAGGTATGGGTTTAAATCTCCCTAAAGAAATCTGGAAGCGAACCCAGAAATTTCATATCAGGTGAATTTTTTAAACAGTGACCAAATAGAAGTTGTTTTGAAAAGAAGTCTTGACCTTTTCCAAAAAATCTCCTGATCCAATTTTGCAATAAGTAAAAAACTGTAAAAGACAATTATAATTTCATAAAGATTATGATCCCTTGACATAAGGGAGAGCCTTCCTTGGGTCCAAAGAGAAAAGCATTTTAGCCTTGGAAAATGGTAGATATAAAAATATTCTGTGCCTCAGCATATGCAAAGGATTAGCATGAGGATCTTTCTGCCGACCTTTGTGAAGACTTCTGAAATTCTTGATTGTCCCTAGGTTGCTAATTTAGGGCTAATCTGTTACAGTTTTACTTTAACCCTACAAGTCTATAATGATACACTATAGCTATTTCTGACTGTTCAAATCAATGCAAACAATACAGAACTATTTAACATGTTCTAGTAATTTTTAAAGTTTATGGTCCTTGTTCATAATTGGCAAACAATCCTCAAAAATACTTATTGTAACTTTAAAAAAAAATCACCCTATTTAATTTCTAGAAAGATCTCAAGGACAATTAGTCTTAATTCTACTTTAAGATGTTACCTGAAAGTAGATTAACACTATATGCTTATTGTATGGTTCGTCAAGCTGATTTTTCATGAAAAAACTTTTCATATTCTAATTTATCATTTACTATTTTATAGGATCTTTTTTTCCCATAATGAGTCTTCATTTGCCTGTGAGATCTTTCTTCTTAGGGAGGTAGTTTTCTTATACAATTGCCATGTAATTCTCTGGAGAATTATGCAGGTTGGCAAGAGAGTTGCTTGCACTGTAAATCGGGTTAAATTATTGCTTAATTTTGTTTGTAAAATTTAAACAAAACACAAAAGCAGAATACATGACGTCAAAATAAACACAAAAGAAAAATATGTTTTTGGCCGGCCGTTAATAGATTTTTTCTCTCTTAGTTGTCTATCTCTGTGTTTAAGAATAAAATTGAACTTCATATTATAATAAAAAAATAAAATATCACAAACAGGAGAGTAGCTCCCATGGCTGACATCTTTTTTTTGGCCTCAGCATGTTACACTGTCAAGATACAATCCCTGTTGCTCTAGAGGCTTATCCCTAGCCTTTACTGGAGACTGCAAGCCTATATACCAAGCCTCAAAGTTTGAAACAAACTTTGCTTATCATTCTGAGCTTCCATGACATGGCAGAATTAGCAAACACCCATTAACATAACACCAAGTTCTGATGAGTCCAACATTCAATATATTTGAGTACTATATTTTATACCTAAATCCCTGTTTAGATCTGATTTAAAAGAAAGAGTAAGAAAGAATTATGCAACAAAAATCTCTGCTTCGGAAAAATGTGTCATTGGTAGTCCAAAAAAAAAAAAAAAAAAGAAAAAAGGGACATTATTAATTTTAACTCTATGTAACAAATTATAATGAAACGGTCTATGAATTTCAAATTTAAATGTTTTTGAGTGGATGGTCTTTCACTTTTGAGAACTGAAAATAATTTCAAAGCATTTTCATCAATATGTTCTGAGCATGGTTTTATTGGCAAAAAAATATCTAACTAATCAGCTGCACTAGATATCTGAGCGTTTTAGTGACTGTTTGAACACAGGTGCCTTTTTTGTCAATAAATTTCCTTCCTACTCAAGGGTTAAAGTAAGAAGTAAAATCACCCACTTTTAAATTACATTTGCTACTGTCCCTTTTTAGTATAGTAACCGGTAATACTCAACTACTTTTTTTAGCCCCTCTCCTCTTTTATTCTTGTGCTTAGATGTTTAAAAAATACATGAAGTGACATCTCTGGGTCCATTAAAGATAATTGAACCTTCTCATTTTGCAAGATGTTGTTACAATTCACTATTAAGGAAGTAGAGCAAAAGATGCAGCACAGATCCATTACACTATCACAGCAATTACTTTCTGCTGTTGCAGATTATATCTAGACCAGTGTAYAAGAAAAAGGAAAACAACGTAATGCATGTTACCAAGGACCATCCATCGCTTGATGGGCATAATTATGATGATATAGAAGGTGCAATTTAACCAGTATCAATGGAGAAGTTCTTTATATCCCCTAAGGAATGATTATTGTACATATCCCTTTCAATTATTTATGTCTTCTTATTGTCCATTTCTCTGAGGAAAAGTTAATTTGGCCTAGCCAAGTAAGCCATTGCTGTCTGCAGTCTCTTGAAGAAAAATAATCTAGACAGTAGGCAAAAATATGAAGCTAGTTTAAATCTGAGCAATACCACAAAAACCTTGTCAAAAGTTATTTTTGTGCAGTATGGGCTAGATAAATCCATCATTTGGAGTATAAATAAGGTCAAGGATGAATCTATTTTAATACTAGGTCAAGATTTTGAATTTTTTTTCTCAAGAAAAAAGCCTAAACAAAAATCAAACAACTTGGACGCAGGTGGTTGATACGCCTTATATTCATGTCTAATCTAAGTCAATGGAGTGACACTTTATTTGTTCTGACAGCAACTGGCTTAAATGATAGTACCTGGCTACTGAATTTGAAAACATATGGGGATGGGGACTGCATTTGAAAAAAAATTTTCCATTAGTAACACTGAAACCCTCAAGAAAACTACATTAGAGTAAAGAAAACCGGGTTGCAACTTCTGGGCAATTAGTAGATTAAAATCATTCTTGTCACAGTGCTGTTGTTTTAAACAGGCTTAGGAAGATCAAAGTCTAAAGCTATCCAAAGTGGAAATAGGAACCCCAGGCATGGTATGAAGATCACAGGAAAAGTCAAAAGACTAAGCAAATACACATAAAATGGGCCAACCTCCCATTCCCAAAGTAAAGTTATTGACGAAGATTTTCCTAACTGATGAAAAGAGCAGCCCACTATGAATAACTTCSCTGCTAGTACTTAATAGTCATACAAGGAGAATCTTCGCACAACATGGATAAGGCATAGTTGCTTCAAAAACTAGTGGMAAATAGAACTGTGACATATTAGTATTGAAAATGGGGTTCAGGGGGAAAAGTAAAATCGAGAAAATAACTCCCATAGTTGCACTGAGGCCAGCAGAGTATACATCTTCCCAAAGATCAGAAGTAGTGAGTTTACAGGAAAGCAGAGAATTATAAATACTTTGATATGTCTCCATGAATCTAAAAAATGTTAGCTTTATGAAATGAAGTCCAAGTATCTTTCTGATACAGGTGCCCCCAGGAACATGATCTTCTAAAAGTCAAAACTATGGATGTTATTCACATATGACTGATCACCCAGATGCAGTTTTTCTTTTCATATTTTTCTTTGCACTTTCAAAAACTGCTTTTTAGCATTCATAGAAATGATTTTTTTTTTAATACATGCATTTATTCAAGTTTGGTTTTCTATTCTTCTTTCAAAATAAACTAAGACAAATATATATTCTTGATAAATAAGCAAATATAGACACGTGAAAGAAATATTAACCATGTAATGTTCTTTTGCATACTTATAGAACAAAAATAATATGACTTCTTTCATCACTATGACTTTGTTCACTCAGTATGAATGAAAAGATATACTACTGTGCAATATTTTCATCTAAAAAGCATCTTTATCAGCGGAACAAAATTAAATGAAATGTGAAATAAGTATAAACATAAGCAAAAGTATGCTAAAAATTAAGATGCAAACTCTTTAATATTTGTAGTAACTTGCCAGTATCAAATAAAAAATTGTATATCACAATGGTTTGGAAAAAATTATAAAGTGTTCTTTTAAAGCATTCTTCTAAAACATGCAGTGGGGTCATTTACAAAATTTGTAATTATCTGCACTTTTTGTCCTTTTTGCTAATTTTTTTGTGAAAAAAGAAAATCCCTCAAATATTTAAATCACTGCTGAAAAATTCTGAGCACTGTCATAATAAAGACAGTTTTGATGACAACCTGAATAAGAAATCATTCCATACAAAAAACCCTATTGATTATCATATACATTTTGTACTTCACCAAGTCAAATGACATTTTAAGTATTTTACTGTTTTCAAACATTTGCTCTGATGTTAAATTTTGAACAGTTGCCACCAGTATTGCACAAGATTAACATGACATATAAAATTGTCAGCATTCATTAGTGATAAACACCATCCTGTCTCCTCTCCTGATGGATGTGTTCTTTCATTAAATGAAAAGAAAGGATAACAGGAATAAGCAATGTTCTGGTGTTTTCTGTTAAAATGTTGCTGGCATTTGAGGGGCCTTTTCTATACTTTTCTAAAAGAAAAGGTGTCATTGGTAATTGATTCTGTTGGGAAACTTATGATAAAAATCACATATACTCCCACAGCTTAGGGGACTGTCAAATTTTAATTCCATCAGTTTTCTTCTAGGCATGCCAGACAGAAGTGTTAACAAGTAAATGTTAAATAACTTAAAACTTTTTAAATGGTATTTAGGGAAAGGAAGATTTTAAATGTAAGCACTGATTATACCAATAAGCCTCAAATGGGCATTTTGTATTTTCAAGATTTTAAGAATTCACAACTATTAAGTAGCTTAATATCATGAACCTAAAGGGGAATTACAACCCTGTATTTGTTGAACCAGTCACATTTATGACTATATAAAACTTGCAGCCTTATTATTATCTTATTTCTTACTCTTTCTGTCCCATATTATCCTTGTTTGTCCTAGGAAGAAGTTACAAGTGCAATTTTGGTGAAAGAGACCTGGCTTAACTATATTCCTTTCTAGATGAAGGATCTCAGCCAACTTCATTAAGTTAAAGCTTGCACAATCTGAATTGCAAAATTGAGCATAACTAAAAATATCTAATTCTTTATGCAGTTCTGGCAGCTATTCCATACTCTGTTACAAAGTAGGTCATCCACAATTTTTTTAGTGTAATGGATATTCTGTTGTACAATAGCATCATTTACCTCTCCATTTACTCTAATTGAGGGCAGTTTAATTTGAATTAAATTTAGTTTTACGGCTGAAGCACCACAATAACAGAAAAGTCAAGGTGAACATGGTCTTCTTTTTTGTTTACTTGATTAAAGTGCATTCCTATGCACTTCCTACTAGAGTAAAGAAGTACTACATACAGCACCTACCAAAGGCAATATTAATAAAGTAGAAGCCATTGGAATGAATTCCTACTGAAGAACACAGACCTAAAGGAATCTTTTATCACAATGAGGTACTTCTCTGACAGGATGTCACTGCTGCTCAAATGGTTAAAAGAGACAATTATAAAGAAAAAATAATAACCACAGATGCATATATTAGCACACAGAAATAAAGAATGGAGACTTCCATTCCATTTATTCCACTACCAATCAACCTGCACTAAGCATACCATCAATATATTAAATACCTGTATTAATCAGAAAAATATTATTCTGATTGACAGTTTTCTGCATCTCTGTTGACTTCTTTCTTTTTCCCCTCCCTTGTCACTATAAGATCAGATACCATATCTCCATTTTTCCCCCTTGTGGCTTTTAAGAAAAATTAACACCAAAGTGGCCACTGCAGACTCCCTGTGAGGACACTTCAAGTTTCCTGATTCAGGATGAGGAGGCGACACATCAGATTACCAAGATGAGGTCTGGAAGCAAGGTTTTGTGACTATGCCATGGAAAGCAACAGTACGGCTAAGAATTCCRTGTGTTTTTAAAGGACTTGACTTGTTCAAAAGGCTTTATGTCACTATCCCTTCTGGCTGTTTTCTCTTGTTTTAAAATTGTCTTTATTTAAATTTCTCCAAGCCCTGATTTTCCAGTATCATTCCATCTATATGCTTTGCAGTTCTGCCTTTTTTTGTCCTCATTTTCAATACTTGCATTTCTCAGCATTTATTGGTGCTTGATCCTTCACTGATGTTGCTTCACTGATGTTCTGTTTTTTGCTTGCACCATATTTCCAGTTCCATTTTTTCTCTGTGGTTTCATTTTTCACTACTTTTTCTGTTGTTTCCACTTATAAGGTCTTTGTTTCATCTCTCTTCTTTTGCAAACTGCCATTAGATCAGGTACCATGGAGCAGTTACCTTGAGTGTTTCCAGTGCAATCTAATGGCAACTAAAGACTATATGTAGTGAGCATTTGGGTTTTTTTCCTGTTCTTATTACCAGCAGAGTCCAGCATGTATTTTTTTTCCCTTTTGACATTTCAAATAAAGTTATTTATTTATATAGGAAGTGCTAGCTTTTAAAACTTACTTTCCAAAAGTGTCATTGCTGGGAGGAAGTCCCCTAGCATGGTGAAGAAGTGACTTGTCCCATACCCTTTAGCAAAATAATTTTCCTGCCGATATATGCTTACAGGAGGTCTCCCCATGGTACAGTGGAGGAATTGATGAGCTGTGAGATCCTCAATACAAGAGGTCATAGCTGAAGGTCACACTGCCAGGAGAATTACTGCTTGTGTAAGGAAATTGAAATATTTTGTGAACTAAAGAGGTAATTCATAGGAGATTTTTTTTGCATTCAACTTTATAAGTGCATTTACCCCACTAATTCACACACTAGAGGGACAAATTTGGGTATACACACCAATAAAGTTGTACATGGAAATCAAACCTGTTTAGGGGGATTTAATGCAATGTTCGTGACAGATTGATATGAGGATAGGTTTCTGAGACAAGATAACTTGTTGCCTGCAACATGATAGGGAGTACAAAGCACAATAAATTATACTAATTGGGAAGATAAAATCTTAAACTTTAGTTCCTCTTAGCCATGCCTGGCTTCAGTCCTCTATATTCTCTTCCCCACATACTGAAAAATCTGTTGTGTTGAAATATCAAAAGTTATAAGTACAAAAGCTATTTGTCAATCCTCTTTCTCTTGCCTGCAATATCAAGAATTGTGACAAATAGGCACTTCTTTGGCAGATCACTGCAGGGTGACAATAACATATACAATATTTAATTTACTTATTTTTATTGAGTTAATTTCTTTTTTATGACTGTACGCATGCAGATTCTCTGATAAGTGATCATGGTCAGCATAATGCAAAAACCAGCTTCAGCAGGCCTATTCTAGATTTTATGAAAGAGCTTTAAAATCTAACAGAATTAGAAATTTCTCTTTAAATGAAAGCACTAATTTTCAGGTGCTCAGCAGTAGACGTTGTCAACCAAGAGTGCCAGAGCTAAATAGTCTTTCATTGTTGAAAAGAGATTTCCACAAAAAAGGAGAATGATGGAGGAACATATCCACTGTTCCTCAGGAAGGTCTATTCAAATTACCTCTTTTAGAAGTCCTTTAGCATTGTCTCTTTGGTGTGATACCCCAGGATGCCAACAAATCTTCAGTTTACTGTTTTCAATTTGCTAATCAGGATAGCTACTACTGCCAGCAGCCTGGACAGTTTGGGGTTTTTTTAAAGTTTTATCCAGTAAAAGGGCTAATGCCAAGATATAACCCAGGATTTTAAACTAAAATATTAAAAGGAAAAAATAAAAAGAAACCCACAGGAAAATTCTCAGAAAACTGTCCTATCTTATTTGTGTTCATTAAAGCATGTTCCATCATAATAGATGCCTCTATCTCTACTGAGACACAGGCTATAGACCAGGGAGCTAATGAGATCATTTACACTGAGACTATTAAATTGCAGCATGAGGAAAGTACAGATCTAACGCAAGGATTGTTATAACTTGAAACTCACACTAACTATACAGAGACCTTTAGATTTCTGTTGTAAAGAGATGGTAATTATGCTAAATATTAGTGTTGCCTTAAAACATGTATTTTTGAATCTGTAAAATTGTCTGCTTTTAATATTAATCCTTGTTGTATTCATTCTAAGCTCTTATTTGTCTTCTCATCCTTCTACTCTCTCCTGCTTGTCACCCTCTACTGTCATTTCCCCTCTCTCTTGTTCCTCTGGCCGCCTTTTGTCCCTTTTTTCTCTTGGCTTTATTTTTCTCTTGGCTTTATTTTTCTCTCCCTGGAGAGACTCCCAGATCACATTAGAAATGTAGGTTAGACTTCTGATGTCATTCTTAGAGAAAGAAAAAGAAATTACAACCCTAGTGTTCAAGGCTATATTAGGAAATCCTCTTACATGTCTCTGTAGCAATGCTTTTTCATGATCCTGAGATGCTTGAGTGTCTATTTGTGGATAAAAAAAAAAAAAAAAGAAAACATAGGAAGGTATAACTTCAGTGTCTGAAAATTTAGGCAGGGTTGTTTGTCTCACTGTAGAGTTGGTGTTGTGTTAGCCATCCAGTGTGAAAAAAAATTCAGAAATGTCACTTTAAAATAAATGAATACACTGATTTTGGGATTTGAGATGCATTTGTTTCATCATGTCTTCCTTGTTTAGACAATGCTGTGTGCTATGAATCCCATAATGAGATGTTTCAATCTAGGGAACGTAGTTTCACAGGGACTCAGTTTCACAGATTCTACTGCACAGCCTGAAACAATGAAATTTAGAGCAGTCAGGTTCCTTGTCTATTAGACATCTTTCTGAACAAAAATAGGTATTCTCGAGCATCTGAGTTGTATAGGTTGTTTTTTCACGTCAGGATCAATCTTGTTGTTAAATGATACAATATATTTTTTATTACAATATTTCTGTAGCATGTGATCCATACATAGGAAGAGCAGTCCCATATATGTTAACACAATTCTTTCCAAAACCAAAGATCTCAGATGTAGGCTGTTATTCTTTTCTAATGGTTGGAATTATGTGTCACTCATATGGTTGTTGCATGGTTTTAAAGCTTCAAGACCTATTGAAAATCATTCTCTATGCTACACAATGCAAAAAAGTTTTTTCCAATTCCCTTTCTTTAATTGACAAACCCATCTGTATAAGAACAGGATCTTTGTTTCTAACAATTCACCTGCTAGAGAGAAGACACTACTTTGTTGTAGAAAGCAATCAGGTTAGTCTGGCATGATTTGCCTTTGGTAAATTCATGTTGGCTTTCGTCAAGCTTCTTCTACATTTGGTTTGTAGTGTGCCTCAAGAGTTTAACATGGGAGAACTTTACATCTCAGACACGTATGTGACTAGGAAGAGGTTTGGGGTTTTCAGGTTTGTTGTTTGATTTAAACTCATAATTTTGTCTAAAATTTATCATTTTCACTTCCATGCTATTTCAAACTGTTTCTTTTGTATCCTATTTCTCTTGTCTTGTCCATTCCGTCAGGTCTAGGCAGCAGGGTATCTCTCTTTGTAATCAAGTACTGTCCCTGTAAATCTATAAGCTGCATTTCCCATTTACCTCTCAGCAGTGAATTTGATGCACAGGCACAGTTGTAGCTTGTTCCAGTACTGTCTGCTCTCTCTGCTCTGAGCAATCAAGCTATGGAACATTTTACCCACATCGATCAATCTCAGTAATATGCATCACAAAACACATATAGCAATAACAAAGTCAACAGGCTTTTGTAAGAACCTGCTCCTAATTACCATAGGCATTCTTATTATTTATTTCCTTTATTGGAGGTCCTTGTAATTCTAAGTGTTTGTATAAAATCCCATGTGATAGGACAATGCTTTTTAAAATTTGTTCTCTCAATGATACAGTTGAAAATATGGTCACACAAAAATCTTCTGGATGAGCTATGAAGCTGTCCTTTTTTCAGGAGACCTTCACAAGAGTCACTTGTAAATCATTCCTTAGCAAGCTAAACTAAAATAAAAATGGAGAGTAACACATGAGAATCTGATTTTTGTTTTCACCCCGCTGAATTTTTCGTAATAAATGTTTTTCCATGAAGTGAATATTATAGAAAGTTACAGACAATATACAGTATTTTACAAAATACAGTATTTTAAAATGTTCTGTAGTAGACAATATTTTTTATGCAATGAAATAGGATAAAATTGTTTAACTTTCTGGGAAAAAAAATGACAAAATGTCATTAATCTTCTGTCAGTGATGCTTTTATCTAAAACAAATAATGATGTTTGTGGTGCAAAAGCTTGCTTCATCCTAGTTTGAGTAAATGACTACAACTGGCACATTGATTGATAGACTGGTCACCAAGGCTCATGTATTTATTTCCTTGTTCAGTTTGATATTAGGGGAAAAGTTCCAAATGGCAATCAAAAATTTCTCTTAAACACTAGAGAAGGTGTAGCTAGTTGTTATAAACAAGATTTTTGTATGAAGTATTAGAGAATTCCTCATATTTACAAACTGCTGAAACATATTGAGATACTTGAACTAATAAATCTTAGGGTCTCATTTCTGGTGCCTTGACTTCTTTCATTGCATTTCTTTAATAGGAAACAACGATTTGATCAAAGCAGCAAACAGCATAGGTATAGTTTCATGCTCTTATGTAAGTAGTTTTCAAGAGATCAATGAGCAGAAAATGAATTATGGCTGTACATGAAGTATCTGGATTTCTTCAGCTTTCTTAATTTATAGTTTAAACAATACAGGTTGAGGAAATTTGAGGTAGCAAATCTGTAAAAAGTACCTGGAGCAGGGATGAAGAATTTCTTGTCATATATAAGGAAATTAGAGATATTTTAACATTTTCTCTTAATATAAATTTAAAACAGCCTCTATGTAACTAGKGAACTGGGAATAGAGAAGAGGGAAGAAAGAGGTGTGCTTATTAAAAGTGAGTGCAAACAAGATGGAAAACCAGCGCAGTAACAATTATTCAATTTTTCCATTGTAAAGAAAATAATATTTATCTATGTTTAAATGGGAAAATAAGCTTTAATTTGTTAATTTGTTTAATTTGTTCAATTTGTCAATCAATTTTTAAATTCATATTATGACATTAGCAAGCTGAACACTTGTTTTAGGACATACCAGAAGCCACTTTAATAAAGTAATAATCAAGTAAACTTTTTWTTTTTAATTACACGGCTATCTTCAGGAGAGGGACATTCAAAGTTTGACTTTGTTTTTCTTGATAGTACTGTGGTTGAAGAACCAACTTCCATTGGACCAGTCTGTGTAGGACAAAAAAAGGAGAGAACTTTCACTGATTTTGTGGGTTCTGGGTTCTATACATTTCTCTAGTTACATATTATTCTATATAATACCTTGATTCAAACTCAGACTCTCAAACTCAAAAGATTTAAGGTTGTTATAGAGGAGGAAGATAATTCACGAATGTTTTAAATCAGTCTTTAACGTGAATGTTGTTGAAAGTTTTATGTGTAGACCTTCAAACTCATTTGAAAGGTATTCAAAGGTATTCAAGGTTCTGGATTTGAAAAAAAAAGGCAAACAACTCAGCTGACTATAGTTATTGTTGAGGCAGAGAAAGAGAATTTTTTTTTTAAGACAGCTATACATTTTAAAAACCTACATTACCCCTTAACCTCTAGTTAGCAATTAGTTAATTGATCACTAATTATCATATAGGCTTCATAGGCTTCAATGAGGCTTAATGAAACTATGCTGCTTTCTACTACCTTTCTTATCTACATGTATACATTAAAAAAAAAATTCTTAATTTTTTTTTTAAAGCAAATCAACTTGGGCAGGTTTTCTAAAAAATAAAATACTGTCTTTTTCAACCTGATTTCAAGTATTTTGAAATGTCTGTTTGTATATGTAATATTCCTGTAATTAAGCAATCAGTTATGCTACTTCTGTTACACCTCTTGTGCAAAGCAAATGGGAGTAATTTTTTTTCCATTGATATGAAATGTTTCTTTAACTAACAAACATCTTCTCTTCAAATGTCTCTTTTGCAAAGAAGCCTTGACTTGCCTTCACAAAAGATTTGATCGGTATTTTGAATTTTTACTTGCCTGAAAATCCCAACAATGTTGACAAATACAAGACATTACCTGCTGTCCAATTCCTCTGATGGAAAAAAGAATAGGTGTGAGTGTTTCCATAAAACAGTTACTTTACAGCAGTTTCATCTTTAGGATAAGCAATTTAAAGAAACCTCACTGATAACATGGTTATAAACCAGTCAAAAAAGTGTTATAAAACATAGTGAAAGATGGTCTTAATTGAAAGCTTCAAGTTATGACTTTAGAGGGCCTGTGAGACCAACTGTTCCTGGTGGCCACCTGGCTGGAAAATCCCATTTTATATACGGATTGTTTTGACAGCAGCCAACCATGAAGATGAAAAAGTAGCAGCTGCTGATTTAGTTTCCCTTGGCATCTTCCAGGAGAGGATCTAAGGCTCCCTGAGCATGTACAGTAAGTTATGACACCTTAATAACTATAAGTTGTGAAGTCCAGAAGGAGGTTATGATCAAACTGCAGGGCTTATTATTTTAATGACTCTAATAAAATGTTTTAGAGGAACATGTAAATTCCAGCCAGCTTTGTAATGAAGATACCAGCCTGTGCTGCACTTGAACTCAAGAGGAGAAAGGGGTTTAGTTCAATTTAGTTTGTTGAAATTCAATATAAAATGCTCCAGAGCAACAAGTGAAAAATACAGTTTTCTTTTCAAGTGTGGAAAACTTTGGGTGATTTGAAAATGTAAGACTCTGCTTTCTGCGAATCACTCAAAAGTTGTTGGAGTTAAGGTGTGAAGCAAAGTCTCAATGGAGATTAAAAATAATAATTTTGAATTATTGAATAAAACAGAGGGCTGAACATTGTGAACGAGACCAGCCCTGCTTATTCTTCTTCCAGGGGTTTCTATACTATCTTCTGATTTCTATCAGCATACCTTTTTGATAAAGAGCTAAAAAATGATTATATAGAACTTTTATTATTTAGTGGTTTACTTTTATTATGATATATATTATATGAAAGTTATGCATTGATGATATTTTTACATGTTAGCTTTCTAAACACTTAAAATTTCAAAATGCTGTAATCTTGGAACAGTCTGTAAAAGTGGATGGCAGCAAGGTGTGGGGTTAACCTAACACTGGAAATGTCCTTCAGCTAGGAAGACAAAAAGGTCTAGAACAACTTAAAAAAACCTTCACTTTTCAGCAATTTTATGTTGTGGCAGTCTATGTGGTGCAGGTGTCCAAGCATCCAGATTCATCCAGACAATGTCATCCATGCTTAGAAATGTAACTTTTATTGTCAATATAAATATGTCAGCACAGTACTGGGATATTTACCGTAATTCTGCCATCCTACCTACTTACTGCACATGTTTCTAATAGTATTATAAATATTATTAAAGATATAAATTAATTATTTTATTATGCACAAGGTGAATATTGAAAATGGTTAACCATGGTTAAGAACCTAGAAAAAAAATCATAAAAATAATAATTTCAGCATAGTGGTATTGCTTTTGGAATGCTCTCCCACCAAAGCTAAAAAAAAAAAACAGTTTTGGTTTTGCAGATAAAAGTATCTAAATTCCATATCTCTTTGATGAAATTGTCACTAGAATAATACCACATCTGCACTTTCTAAACAAGCCAGCAATTCACTGACCTTAAAGTTCAGATAGAAATTCCAATGTGTTTCATAAAAGAAAATATTTGTAGCATCTTCCTTGTAGTGGTCCATTGCAATGTTCCTTCAGTTCTGTGCCATATAGATAAAAAGCCAAAAACTAAGTGTTTTCTAACTTATTTCCAAAGATTTGATGCTGAATGTAGAGCAGATTTCTTTTTTTCGGAACRTGATGTTTTACTTAAAATAAGAGTTCCTGCTTTCTGCTATCTGTGGAATTGCCTACTGTGTAGTCTGTGTTACCTGGATAGCATGTGTAAAAAAAGATATTGAAAATGAATTTGCAAACATACTAGAAAYGAAAGCATTTTCCACAAGAAATAGACCTGTGCTTCTAAAGCATAGGTAAAAGAAAAATGTAACATATTAAGAAGGAAAAAAGTGTATAGAAGTAAACCAGTGTTGCAGTTCAACTGGTCACCAGCAGGCTTTATTAAGCAGAGGAATGATGGGTGAATTTCAGATGACACTAACTAGATTGTGCTCTGACCTGGAATATACAGTACTTGAAATTTCATGGCTCTGTCCCAGACTATTAGTAATGGCAGCTTGTATGCAGCAAACTCAGCATGTAGCAAATGATAGATAAGCCAAAATCTGGGCACCTGTCCATAACTGAATTGTAAATACAATTCTCTTTCTGCCTTTAGGAAAGTAGCGTCTGTCTTACACTTTTTAGCATACAATTAAGAGATTACTTTTAATTAATATTCCCCATGTTCTACTGCATACCATCTCTTTGATGATAAATTGATAATACAATTTAAAAATATTCYAAATATTCAATATGTTTACTCTGAATATAATTTATTTTGAAATGTTTGAAAATGCCATTCACAACTCACACTGATTTGAAAATTATGTTCTTGAACTTCAGAAATATGTTGTGAAGTTTTACTTAAATGAGAAAAATAGAAAAGTTTTGTCTTTAATTTGCATGTAAATTTTTTTCTCACTGTATCAAATTTGACTTTTATATTCTTTTTTCATCTTTGGCTTCCTCTGTTGATTGCATAATGATAACATTGTAGGCATGAGGATAAAATAGATCTCATTAGATATAGCTTAGATTAAAATTCTTCTCTCATGCTTGAAATGTACTCAGGTTATGTAGAATTTAACTAATTCCACATTTGCATTACACCTTTTGCCAATTTCACAATATTGTGCAAAAGACATTGTTAAGGTAGTACTAACATTTCGTTCATTGGTTAGAAATTGTCATTATCAGAATTTTCATCTGCATACAGTATGTGCCAACAATCTGATAGCCTTTGAATTAAGATATTTGCAGAGTCTGAATTTAATTACATTGCAGTAAAGCTGAAACATCCTCTTCYTTTCCTGAAAAAAGGCAGCTTAAGATCGAATTCAGACAAGATGCACCAAATCTTTACTTTGAGTGGGACTTTTTATTCCAGTAACAGTTATTGTGGGAAAATTAATTCCTGTGCAATAAAGATTTTCAACAAGACCTCTTGTTGAATGTAAAATAACCTCCTTCTCTTCTAATTAAATTCTGCAGTATTTTTTCCCAATGATAGGTTTAACATTTAAATAAAATATGTACAAGTGACATGTTGTTCAAAGTGCAAATAACATAATGTAACTCTTGAGAATAAAGAAGGAATGATAGCGATCAGTAGCAACAGCACTAACCCAAAGCTTATACTCTTGACAATCCCAGCTGAAACCATTCTATGAATATTCCAAGTTAAAGTTTCAACTGATATGCAGTTAGAATGTATTAATTTTTAAGATCTCTGGAATACCATTGACAGGGAAAAAAAATCACTTGTATTTARCGAGGTGAGAAATCTTGATGAGTTCCTGCAGAGTTGTGGAAAAACCAAAGACCAAAAAATCATCAGCCAAGAAGGCTTTTTCAGCTAGAAAGAATTCCATTTTAAAGCAATGAAGATGAGAAAAGCTTCATGTGTTGAAGAAAAGGAACTAATTATTCTACTTGACTGCAAAAGAAATTACACATTAAAGATGAAGCTGCAGTACATAGTCTTGGTATAACAGCAAGGCAGATAAATATATTTGGCTCATGTGGAGGAATAAAAACAGTTGAAGCCAATAACGTAGGGTCTCAGTAATTGCTGTGGAAACAAGAAAAGAAACCTAACTTAGAGATTATACAATTGAAAATGGGAGGCATTTAGAGGAATTCCTTTTCCAGGTGTTTAACAAGCTCAGATAATTAACTGTAAAAAATATTTTAATTTTTATAGGATGAATTTTATGGGAAAAGCCTTGGCATTTATTTTAAAGCAGACAGAATCATTACTGTGATTGTCAGCAACTTGCTTCCTAGATAGCATATAATTTCAGGGAGGAGCTAAACAAAATATTGGCTGATCAGACAAAGACAGACAGCAAGAACTCTGAAGAAAAAGGCTACAGTATTAGAAGCCCAAATGAGCACTGCAAGCAAAATAAAATGGCTGATCTGTTTTCCAGAATTATCCAATATCTGTTTTCTCTGTATTCATCAGAGAAAATTGTTCTTCAGACCTTTGTGTAAAATATTGTGTCCAAATCTATTTAAAACTGTCCTGTGTTTAACAAAATGTCAGATGTGATGACTGAAACAGTTCTTTTGACATTATCATTAATGAAAATACCTTGAAGGGAGTTTTGGATGCTAAATAATTATTACAACAATGACTGAATTTTTATCCACTGAGAAAAAAAAGTAGCCAACCAAGAAACTAACTATGCATTTAATCTAGAATAAAGCTAACATAAAATCCTTTTACATCAAACTAATACAGGTACAGAGATAGCTATCACTGAACCAACTTTGTCCTCGATGTGCTAAAGATCTCTTCCCATTTCTTCCTTAATTACCTTATCCTGTCAATGGGTTCACTCTTATGACTGATATACATAATGTCTTATGATACATTATAATTAATAAAATCCTAATACAGTAATCAATAATGCGGTAATGTAACACAACACTAGCTAGACTCTGCAAAACATAGGAAACAGGAAGCAAAAAGGCTTTAAGGAAAATTTCTTAAGAGTAAATCATCATAGCCGGCATATTACCAATCCAAAGTTCCTGTTTGCTTTGGTCAGGGTATGCCTAAGAGGGAGCCAAGTGGCCTTGGGCAGGGCCAGGACCACTCTAACATCTGATCAGAGCAGGCACACAGCTCCAGTGGACAGGAGCAATCCAGAGCTTGGCAATACTTTATTGGCTAGTACAGAAATAGTCTGAACACTCTGTGGTTCTTCTTGATACATCAGCATTATGGTAAGTGATGCTGCTCTGGCCTAGGATCCAATGATGACAGGGTCGGTCATTTTGTTTTGTTAAAGACAATCTCTAGTTTAATTGTGTCAAATGAAGGATTTCTGATGCTATAAATTATTTCATACTTGAATTATTATTTTGATTTTATGTTTAATCAAAGTTTTTCTTAAAGATAATAAAATTTATTAATGATTGAAATTCAAACCAAATAAACACTGTCCAAAGATCAAATACATAAATCTTCTTCCATGTTCAAGAAAGATTGATTTAAAAATCAAGAAAGGCATCAGTTTGTATTTTAACTCTTTCAAGGTTTTGAAAATAGACAAGAAAAGAGACAACAGATACTATATTTTTTTTTCTTCAGATTCTATATGCTAAAAAAGAGTGTATTTTTTTCCAAAGGACCATTGGTTTCCACTGACCCCTCACAAATGATTCTTTTCATGTGATTGATCTGTTAATGACCACAGTATATTCTGTTTCATATATTTTCCTCAGCAGTTGTAGTCTTACCCTCTTTAAAAATTACTTCTTTAATGAGGCTATACATGTGGTAAAATCTTAATTGCTTTCTCCTAAATTCCACATTTGGCACTAGATATGGTAATCACAGTTCATATCAAACCCAGTCCCAAAAGATCTCTCCTATTACACTGGTATGTACAAGGTTCAGATCAGTACTTCGATCCACTATGCATTTTCAATGCACAACTTTCTTGTGCATAAATCATGAAGAATGCTGAAAAAAGTACATTCTTCTTGTATGTTAACCCTCTTATTATAACACTAGTATTTTGGAGTCAGATTCAGATAATATATATTTTACTCCCACTCCATCTTCCCTCCTCAAAAAAATCTTAAATGTAAGTATTAAAACTAAAAATTCCTTATTAATTTTAGATTTTGTAAACATATATTAAAACTGTAAGCCCTTCTCTGTTTAGCAGCTCTGTAGAATAGTTTTTCTAGTCTGAACATTCACCAATTCTCCATACATAAGCAAGAACTTTTTGTTTTCCAGAAAGCAAGCAATTAATAATCTTAGTCATGACCACCTTCCTTACTTCAGTGTGTTAACTCCTCTGCACAGCAGTTGTAGTCCTTCTATAGCATTTCACACTGTTTATCTTTAATGTAGATGGTTGGGATTTTTTTCTCACACCACTTTGAAAAAAAAAACTCTTCATTTTCTCTTTTGTTTTTGCCACAAAACCAGAACACTTTTGCCATCAAAAAGCTGCACAATTCTGAGTGCCATTTATGTAATCCAAAAGGTAGAGCTTTTGATAATGACCCTGTGTGTCGGCATATTTCTCAGAATGTCTTCCCTTAAGTTGGTATATAATTGTCTCTCAATATTTGCCTCTTTAAATGAATATTCTCTTCTTGCTCTGTTCTGTTTTACCTACAGCAGGAAACAAATTTTGTCTAACATTTAATATTTGTCTAAAGGTAGAAGAAATGTAGTAAATGTAAAAGACTGAAGCAGTTGTTTCCTTTCAGCTTAATAACTGTGCTGAAATCTTTAATATCTTCCTCATTCTGCCAGATCCCTTGATTCTCTAAACCATTTTTTTAATGAAGGATTTGCATACCCATTAATTCATACAGTTTTCTAGTGAAACCTTTATCTTCTTTGTGCCCCAGTCATTGCTAGTATTGTTCGGTTACCATTTTTTCTAACATCACATTAATTTATGCATCTGTGACCATACAAATACTGCATTTTATTTCAGGCTGCTAGTTTATTCATCTTATACAAAAATGCTGGGTATGGTTGTTGTGAATTACTCCTCTGAACTAATGGTCTTAGATCTCCTTTATCTTGTTTGCTACACTCTCATAACATTTGGTAGTGCATAACCATCACTGCCCTTGGGCTATATCACACTCTGATCTCAGGAATCCTTTTTAGCCCTCAAGCCTTGATTACTGGCAGTTCAGATGCTCTTGAGTTTATCAGAAACACTGTCTGCTCCCAAAACTTCTGCTTTTGTTGATACCTTCCTGGTGATTCTAAAGCACTTGTGACATGGCACTTGCAAATTCTTGAAAAAACCC
The DNA here is from genome assembly GCA_003546035.1 of Mixornis gularis. Taxonomy (NCBI): domain Eukaryota; kingdom Metazoa; phylum Chordata; class Aves; order Passeriformes; family Timaliidae; genus Mixornis; species Mixornis gularis. The sequence goes on along the minus strand of QVAJ01000110.1, from coordinate 2,295,116 downwards.
CACAAACTATTGCAGTTCCTACTACTTCTCCTTTGGGTCATGACATTGTCTTGTGTTGCATCATTTCTTTCACYACACACTTACACGTGGTTTTGTTGGTTGAATAATTGTAACTTGAATCTCTGCATATTGCCCTGCTTCAAAATTGTTTACTGTTTCTGTTTAGAATTTGAAGTGATATTTCCAGTGTCAGAACAGAGTCCATATTTCACAATAGCAAATAAGCACTCTCTTATGTTTAAAACAAATGAGCTGGCTTTTGCCAGTTTGAACAGGCTTACTCACTCTGTGTTAGTCAAAAAGTAGTTTAGTCATAAATGCTTTGTTTTTATCTTTCTTTTCACTACCTACTTAAAAACACCCTGTACATGTCCTACTTCAGAAAAAGTGAAGTTCTCTTCATCTGTATTTTAGTTTTCTTTTCCTGACTTGCTGAAAGCTACTGCAAACATCAAATACCTTGGAATAAATTCATAAGCTCTGCACTTTTTAAAATTTTGTGGAAAGTAAATAATATTCAATCTTCTTAAATAGTTTTTAAARCAGTTCCTTAAGAGATGGATGTCCTTTCTTTCCCTCTCATGCAAATTATGTATTTTTATTTTCTGTATTTTACTTCTGGTTTATCTTGTGGTCAGAAGTCATCTAGGAACAGTCTGTTCTACAGTGGTATATTGGCAGACTAGCATAGTTTGAGACAAGTTTCAATATAATACAACAGTTAGTTCTAAGTAGCTTTCACTGTAGTCTCCTAAACATTCAAATGATTCCCCACCATTTCCACAACAATTTGATAATGAAAATCTATCATTTAGTCTTCCATACCTGTCCACTCTCTTAAACTCTCTTAAAAGTGATCTTTCAGTATGTACAGTGTATTCACCTAACTGTATTCCTGTATACTCAAAAGGGGAAGCTTTTGCCATCTATCTATTTTTAGATATAATTTATTTTTTAAACCTTGCAAATGTTTTTATAATGTCTTTTCTAAATGAATAATCAAAATATTTTTGATGTTTTGCACATATGACTGATTTAGCAAGCATAGAATTTTTTTTCAAAATCAGAGGGGTGGAGTGGGAGCCTTTTACACAGTACTCCATGGTACAGGAGACAGGATACTCTATTCCCTACACTGATTCCAGCTAATAATGTCTATTACAGTAATGAATTTTCAGTAAGAATACAACACTCATGTCTAAATTGCAATGTATAAGATATATCAAAATAACTTTATCTCTTCAAAATACTATGTATATATATTCTGTATTTTCTTTTAAGATATTTATTGCTTAGTGAGACTGTATTAAATTTGATTTACCTGCGCTTATATTCCTCAAACTCCTAGGAAAGCACAAATCATGCCAATTCTCCTAAGTAAGTATATTTTAATATACTTTAGTGAGTCTATGTTGTTACCAAAAATTGCTGGTAACAGAAATCACCGCCTTCCTGCTGCTGAAAGTCTCTGTAAAAGTATAATTGCGACAATTCTATCAGTTTGTCTCTGTTGGGCAAGTAATCAAGGATGGCAAACTGTGGCAGTCCAAAATCAGCCCATTACAGCCATTCAACAACACCTCACCGCATGGCCAAAATAACAGAAAATGGAATAGTACAGCTGATAAGTGAAATATGTCAAAGCAGAAATAGTGAGGAAAACAGATTTGGGAAGTGTTTTCAAAAWTTTTTAGGAAAAATCAATGTTATTCCTGGATTAATAATAAAGGTTTTATATGGTTTTGAACTAGAAAACTGAATCATACAGCCCAAGAAGAAGCAGGTTTCATTTGATATAGTTTTGCTTCAGTTTTGCTTCGTGATTTATTTTTAATTAATTTCAAAATTGAAAATGTGAGGAGAAATATTAGGGATAAAGACTTAAGCTTTTCCTTTGTGACTACAAAAATGGAATAAAAATGTTTGAATTCACTTTACAAAAAGAGACTATGACTAGTTTTTGAAAGTATTTGTATACATATGTGTTACAAGACAGTGCAGAACAACGACCAAGTTAAGGGACTCCTCACAGAACCCCAAAATGGTTGAGCTCAGAAGGGACCTCTGGAGGTCATTTAGTCCAATTCCCCTGCTCAAGGAGGGATGCCTAGAGCTGGCTGGCAAGGTCTGTGTACAGGTGGCTTTTGAATGTCTCCAAGGATGAAGACTCCACACCCTCCCTTTGCAACCTGTGCCAGTGCTCAGTCACCCTCACAGTAAAAAACTGTGACATCCTGACAGGGTGACCTCTGTTTCAGTTTGTGCACATTGGCTCTGGTACTGTCACTGAAAAGATCCAGCCTCTGTGCACACTCTGTGTACCCTCAGGTATTTAGACACAATTATTAGATTGCACCTGAGTCTTCTCTTTTCTGTGGTAAACAGACCCAGCTTTTTTTTTTTTTTTTTTTTTTTTCCTTCTTCTTCGTGGCTCTTCATTGGACTCTCTCCAGTATGTCCATGCCTCTCTTGTACAAAGGAGGCTGAGAACGTGACACACCACTCCAGCTGTGGCTGAGTAGAGGAAGATTATTTCTGTCAACCTGCTGGCAATACTTTATATAATGCAGGCCAGCTGTACACCAGTACCCCCAGGTCTTTTTTGCAAAGTTCCTTTCTAGATGGCTAGCCCCCAGCATATGTTGACACCTTAAGTTTTTCTTCCCACCAGGTTCAGAACTTTGCAATGCCRCTTGTTGATCTTCATGAGGTTCTGTTCAGTCCCTTTCTCCAGTGAATCCAAGCCCCTCTAGATGGCAGCATGACCCTCTGGGGTATCAGTCAATCCAGAAATAGACATGACTAARATGACAAGATAAAACCCAGAATATTATCTGACACTTTTTTTCTGTTTGTTTGGAAAATCCAATGGTCTTGTATAAACTGGTTAATTTGGAAGGAAGAAGAAAGAAGAGGAAGCAGAAAAGAGGCAGAGATCATAAAAAGTGGTGCTATGTGAAGCAAACACAGTGCACAAATAAGGTTTTTTATTAGGTATGAAAAAAAGCAGTGCAAGAAAATAGGTATTCTCAAAATGTTGAAAGAAAAATTCCTTTGAAACAAGTCTGAAGAARAAAAGAAGACTGGAAGCAGAAGCTAGGGTTCTTACTGCTAACAATGATGAAGACTAAACTAATAAATGGATTAAAATGTTAGAATTACAATACTGGCTGGAAGGTAGACAAGGAGTCAGATGAACTATTGAAGGACAAGAGTGAGATGTTAATGACAAATGAGGTTCATATTGCCAAGAGGCTGCATGAATCCTTTACTAGTGTATGCATGAAAGAATGTGAAGGTCATATTCCATAGCCTGGGATAAATTTTCCTGGTGAAGCAAGTGAAATGTTAAAAGTCTTTATGGTCACAATGAAGCAGGGAGTTAGGAAATTAGACCTATTAAAACTGACATAGTACCAGGCCAGGATAAATTACRTCCTGAACATCTTCATGAAACTGTAACAAGCAGGAGGAACATTTCTGGATTAAGTATTTGTCTGAATATGAGAATAGAAAAGACCAAGCAATTCACCACAAGCAGCTAAGATAATTTATAATTTAAGTAAAGGACATAAATGTTACATGAGCACTACCAATCAAAGCTAAGCATTAATTGATCTAATGTTATGGAAACATTGATAGGARAAATACTTCATCATAAGAAATTGCAACTTACAGAAATTGCTCAGTACAACAATAAATACGTGGAACAAAAAGGCATAACTTTTATCTCTGGATGTTGTGTTAATCAGTGCTATTTTAAGGGATTGGGGGATGAATGACTAAATTATTTGTCAAATATCAAAAAATAGGGATTTATGCTTTGGTCTCCTCAGTGAAAAGGCTACTTTAATCAATCTAGTTATAAGTGGTTACTGGATAGTCAGTTGCAGCAATCAAAGGCAGCCAGATATACTGACCAATTACTTTGTTATGTATGACCAAATTCAGAGGTGTGTTCTTGGTTGAATTAATCATGTTAAGGTTCTGAGTCACACTTTTGATTTCATAGGGTATGTGTGTGGTCTTTTGTGTGTGTGTGCACATATATGTACATGAACTGTGTGTATAATATATGCAATTTAATTTGTATTTATTTTTAAGTTTCATACTTACATTCTTGATAAATTGCTATATTTTATGTTTTCCTAATGACATGTACATTTATTCAATGATTAATGTTGAGTGCTAAGAAAGTTTTCAGCAGTAGAACTCTCCCACCATGACATCATTAAGTTGACAGTATTAGAATCAGTGAYAGGATATATGCTGTGGAAAATACCAGGTACATAAGACGAGGACACTTGTCATAAACTGTTCAGTTTTACTTGTCAATAGGCACACTTTATGGCAGAAGAACAGTTTACAGATCTAGAAGTCAGCATTTCATGACTATCATGAAATATTATGCAGGGTGATGAAGCATAGCAGATTCCAAATATTTCTGAAAGAATAGCAAGAAGTGAGGAAGAAGGAAGGAAAGAAAAATGGAAGGAAGCAAGCAAGCAAGCAGGAGGCGATTCAAATTCAGATGTAAAGCTAAGATGYTAGTCAAAGACAAAAGCCAGAAATTTGGATACAGGTTAGTATTTGGACTGTCTTTTATGTTAAGGGAGATTGATTGCGGGGGAAGGTTTATGTCTATGTAAAATAGCATTTGTGACAAAACGTTAACATATTTATTTAAAGATATTTTAGGTAGATGTGCTGGTTTTGCACTGTTTGATGTTTGGTGAGGAGGGAAGAGGCCACACACGGAAATGATTTTTCTAAGAGAAACTGCTTGCAGTTCCCTCGGTGCCTGACAAAACCAGTAAGTGACTAGTTTGGAATAYTGGCACCTTATGAACCTGTGAACGCACATGTTAAAAATGAACAAACACCAGGAAACCTCTTCTTCTTCCGGCCTGGGAGCAGGTAACAGACTGGCCTGGCCCCCTTTGTGCGGCCGGGCCAGGCAGGCCCTGCTGAGGGGCCGGATCCCTTCCCGGGGAGCTGCAGGGCCCCATCCCGGCCGGGCTGGGCCCAGTGGCTGTTAGCATCTTCCCGCTGGGCCGGTTCCCCCTGCTGCACAGTCAGGCTGACCTGTGGCTGGAATTAAACTCAGTACAGGCCTGAGACCAGCCGTGCGGCCAGAGCGGCTGCCACTGTTCTGCCCGAACCCCCTCAGACCCTGGCACAGCCCCAGCATGGCCTGAAGCTGTCACCATGATGGCTTTGGCCATCTCACCCAGGTGAGACATTAACTCTTTCACTGCACAGRTGAAACTTGCAAAGCAATAACTCCCCCTCAAGTGAGAAAAAAGGACAGAGTGAAGACACGTGGAGAAMTAACTTGAAAACACCAAGGTCAGTAAAGAAGGAATCAAGTCCCAGATGGGAGGAGAATGAGCAGATGCCTTATTCTTGGGCTGAAATTCTTATGTAAGGCTGTGGTGATGAACTGTGATACACTAGAATATCCCTTTAATTCATGGAAAAAACATGGGGAGATGCACTGTTCAAGTTAAAGACATGAGCAAAGGCATTTGTGCAGATATAAGTAAATGTTGAAGTAGCTGTGAAGTCATGAGAAGCTTGAACCAAGAGAGAGATGAGAGTGATGAAGACCCTTTGCTCCCAGGGAAAGAAGAAGACCTCTGTTCCCAGAGATGAAGATGATCTCAGAGATAGRTGAAGAGAACCTTTGCTTTTGAACAGGCCATCCTTAAAATAGTACCCCAGGAGTTTGACATGGCCCATGAAWGCAGCTGTGGGAAGGCTGCAAAAGATGAGAGGGAATTCACAAATGCAGATTTCTGTGCTGCTGCTATTTGTGAGAACTGGAGCCATGAGAGAACTCTTTTCTTGTGGAGAAGTCTCCATGACGCAGCAAGAGACTCCTCTCCCTAAGAGAACTGAAGAAARACAATTTTAGAGGTAGTAAACTGACCWAAGTCCCAAGTGTTGTCTCTGTACGTTGTCAGTGGGAAAGAAAAGAAGGTTGTGGGGGGAGGAGAAGTGTTCTAAATATTTTATTCTTATTCTTATTAATTTTTTTCTTTTTTTTCAGTTCTGTTTTCTTAAAGTTTTAAAAATAAAGTTTTGTTTATACCCTTTAAAGTTTGAACTTGCTTTAGTCTTCTCCTATTCCTATCTCGCTGCAGAAAAAGAGTTCTAGTAAGTTCATTGGCATTTAGCCAACATTAGACCCACTACATTAATTGGTGCATTGGTTAGGAAATCTCAAATTAGCGCACCAAAACCACTAGAGTAGAGAATGTCGACATTATGATTTTTTTAATTCTGGATGTGCCAAAAATCACATTAAAAAGAACCTGYAGGATGTAGCACTAAGAATGCTAATGAACCATTAATGAACAGACAAGATGTCCAACAAGACCTCCAGGCACTTGTAAGGGAAATAGGTAGCAATGCAATCAGGAAAAAAATTCTAGAGAATAATCAGTGAAGTCTCCTTTGTAGATTTCTRACATATAATTCTGTTCCTGGAGATAATTTGCAGCCTAAATAATGCAGGTGAAACATYGCAATTTATGAGTCAGTTCCATCTATTGAACAGCCATAATCTCAAACCACTTCTGGAGATTTCAGACCAGTACRATGTGGTCATCTTGATAATAAATTCTTAAAAATAAATATCTAATTAGTAAACATCTTCACATTCAGTTGATGAAAGATTCTTCAGCTGTAAGAAGTGAAGAATCATTTAAAGGTGAAGCAAAGATTGGGCTCTTCTTAGAAACAGAAAGCCAGATGGAGTCTCAGCCTTTGGCTGTGTAGACAGAGTAGAGTAAAAATGAGAAAGAGATGGGTGCTTAAAATCTAACCTGCCTGAGAGAAAGAGACTAACCTTTAAAAAGATCTCATTCCCATTTTCTTCACATAAAACAGCCTGGAGATGCATGTTATATGTCCCCGGTAACTTTTTCATTTTATACTCAATTAGCTARAAGTGCTTGCTGTCTTTCAAATTGAAAACCCCAAATTATTACTTTGGAAAAAGAAAATAAAATTCTAATATCAAAACGAAAGCACAAAATCACCATATGACACATAGGTTGCCATTTGTGTTTCCTCATGTTGTGTAAAAATGAGTAATTGAATATTTGCTTGTTAATTGCATTGTGTGCTGAGAATGCTCCTGGTACATTCTTGTAGAGTTATGTTTCTTAGTTCTTTTCATTTACTAGTACAGCTATATTGTTGATGCACAAGTTCAAGCCAACAACACATATTTATAGTAAGAATCACAATAAAGCTGAGAATTTTAAATGTTGTAACCTCTCTTTTTTTAAAATATTTTATTAACAAACAAATTTATATAATTCAATTAACTATTAAACTATATTTTCTCAGATGACAATATATTTAGATTGAGTTCTGAAAAACAATTAAACCCATGTTTTTCRCAATATTTGAATAAGTTTTTTTGCATAATTATTCATCCTATTGACTAAAGTCTGAAGAATCTTATTTTGAAATTACTACTATGAAAAATATTGTTAAAAGCAAATGTATATGTGTTGTGATGATGCATTGAAAAGAGACAAAATGAAAGAAGAAAACTGCTTCAACCTGGAATAGTAGAGTTTCATTTTAAGAAATGATAGAACCGTTCTTTGAAAGCCTCAGTTAAAACTAATTAGAAGGAAAATGAAGCACACAATCTTTTCCTGTTTATGACATTATATTATTTTCTTCTAAGTGTAAAACTKGAAATAGTCTGGAAACTATCTTTTTTAATCACAGAAGCCTCGAGTTTCAACTCAACTGAATTTTCATTAATATAAAGGTTTGGGATTAGTGACCAGTTAAATATCACCAGATATCTGTCAGGAATTTAATTTCCACACATGTGCATAATGTATTAGGTTGAAAATTAAAGGCTTCTAATAAAATTGAATGTTGATTTACTTAAAGAGATTCTGAATTGACTAATTTGTGCTTAAAGTCATATCTGTTTGTATGTAAAGACCTGTTCAACTTTGCAGAGCAACCTGTAGTTTCAATATGGAGAGCTCTAAATTACCTATAAAATTAGTTAATGAAAAAGTAAGGGCAYACATAAGTATGTAGAATTTAAATGAAAATATTTAAACAAAACCATGACATATGTCTTCAAAATTTATTATCCTGTGGCTTTTTCTTACAGTAGCAGAAGTCAGAAAAATCTGAACATAGKGAAGATTAAAGATAAAAAATAAATTAGTGTATTTCTTCAGAAAGTTCCTGGTTTGTTTTATTTTTTTCCTCCTGGAGCAGCCTGTGAACACCTGGGTCAGTTTTCATGTATTGAGATAAGCTAATTTACTCTTTACAAAAATATCAGTCTCAAATGGTTTAAAAAAAATGCTTCAGGAAGTAGCAATGCAAAAACTTTTTTAACCAAACATATTAGTCAGCTAGATTAAAAAAAAAAAAGTAGAATTAATTTTATTGCACTAMAATATCTTTTTGTTCTTCTCGATTTTCAAGTTTTATTCCTGTCCCTTTTGATTGTCTGTATTGGCATTTTTCTGAGAATTTCCTTATTTGAAGCTCATTTTTCATCCAGACCCTGTTTAGAATAGTGTTCTTGTAATAAACTGATTCACAATTATAATACAACTCTCATCGTCATTCTACCTTGTTTTAGTGTGATGAATCTATTTTTGTTGTTGTTACCTTGTCATTTTTCCAAAGTCTGAACCCTTTAATTTTAAGTGGAAAAATGTTCATAGTGATATATCAGGATGATATATTGTTTGTTATATATGACTCTAAAACTTATTCTTTGATCCCTTATGTTCAGGGGGAAGAAAAGAATCCTTCATAACCCTAATGGATTTAGAAGGAATGGAAGGCTAAATCTTATGGTAAAGTCTGTTCCTTAAATTGCATTTATAGTCTCCTATATACATCCATTCTTCTTTGTCACCCTTACCAGAGAAATGATCCTACAGACACTGCAGAAATCAAAAGGAAAAACTCAAGCTTTTACAAAAGTAAGTCTCTTTCAGTAGAATCTGAAAAATGCTCACCAATGAATTGCACAGAAGTAGCAGACATCTGCAATACACTTTTAAAGGTAGGTATAATTTATGGTTTGAAATAGTGGCTCATGCTGAGGGGTGGGAATTCAATGAATCACAGATTCATTTTCAAAAATAGTTTGTCTCAGGTTCTTGCTTTCTCAGCACAGGTCTTAAGCTTCTTTAAAATTGTGAAGTCCTACCCACAAGGGCAGCAATCTTGTCTCTTCTGTCTAGGGATAACTTTGCAAGGTGTGGTCCTGTTCAGTCAGTAGCATTATGGCAATATGGAAGAATATGGAAGATTTAGCTCTTTGGCAATGCTTTGTTTCATTTTCTCTTTTGTGTTAGCTTAGAAGAGGACTCTCCTGCTTTGTGATTAATGATGGAGGAAGAAAAAAAAGATACCTCCTCTCAAGAAACCGTGGATGCTTTGAAGCACTGGAACAGAAGTGGTAGAAAGAAAAGATGCTACCTGATACTGGGCCCAATATGTGCTGAAGGTTTTCAGTCCTTAGTGTGCATAAATCCATCAGGTTATGGAGCACTTTCTGTGAAGCATGTGGATATTCACATCAGCTGTGATATTAATTTCACTTTCAGCAGAAAAGAAAGTGCAAAAGTGCAGTTCATGTGAAATCAACATATTTTACTTGGTCTTGTACTAAAACTGGGAGATTTAAGCTGCTTTAGAAAAAGGTCAAAGACCATCACTGTTTGAAGAAACAACACATGGGCAATCTGGAGGTATGAATGACTGAAGAAATTTAGTCTTCATTAGACAGTGTTTTAAAAGTGAAGCATGTGAGAAGAAAAATCTATAAGATTTAAATAAATGTAATTAAAGAGTAAGGGAAAAAACAGAGAATAAGCCCAGAATVATTTATTTGAAATCCCACATCGCACCATGTGAAATGTAAACTGACTTGTTCAAAGTTCCATCTATACCTTCTGTATCACTATGGTGTGCAAAGGATTAAAACAATAGMGAAGGAAAGATGAACTTTATCCCAGGTTTATGTAGTGGGTTGATCCTGGCTGGATGCCAGGCGCTTAGCAAAGCCTCTCCATCATTYCCCTCTGCATCTGGACAGAGAGAAAATATAGCAAAAGTTCATGAGTTAAGGATCATGGGAGAGATCACTCACTGAATACCATCATGGGAAAAACAGACTTGAATTGGGGAAATTACCTGAATCAAAATCAGAGAAGGATAATGAGAAGTGAAACAAATCTTAAAGACTCATTACTCCCTCCCTCTTTCCTGGGTTCTACCCCCCCGCCAGCAGCACATGGAGACTGGGAATGGGGTTATGGTCAGTTCATCACAGGTTGTCTCTGCTGCTGTTTTCTCTTTCCTTCATTCCAGGTCCTCATAGTTGCAGCAAATGCATATTTTTTAAAATGTGGACTGTGACTAAGTTAATTTCAGATCGTGTCATCTGTTTTTCAAAAAGAAGACACTTAATGATAATATTTTATACCTTTTTTTCCTTGAATACACATCTGAAAAATTGTTTTTAAGTTAAAYTAAATGAACATCCAAATATCAATACCTAAAAATATGCTATATCTTGTCACAAATGTAAATCCACAAAACTGAAACACTGCAACATAAAAAAAAAAGAACTAGATTTCCATCACTGCGTAAAGAAAATGCTATCCTACCTAGTGGCTCCAAGCAAGTTCTCTTTTTGAAGGAAGTTTGTAGTATATACACATTTTAAAAATTCTCTATATTGCAAGGGACAAAAAAAAGCTGAGAGAAGTAAGCCTAAGAGGACTGTGGTGATGTTATTTTTTCTGTTATATGTTCAAGATGTTTTCTGTTCTGCATTTATGGATTCAGTTCCTGTTATCTACATCTACTGACAGAAAGTCCAGAGTATTTTTATTTTTTAGGCTTTATAATAATATGGGAAAGAAATAAACTCAAAGAATGGGAGAGAAAAAGAATGTCTGTTAAAATATTTGAATATAATCTTTTATGAAGAGATGTAAATGTTACTAGTTAGAACTCAAATATTCATGCCTTGTGCCATCAGAGTTATGAGGAATTAAGCATCCAGAGGAAAAGAAAGGGGTTTTTTGGCAAGGCTGTTTGGGGTTTTTAGTTTATTTTATAAACTTCCAGTGYCCTGAAACCACTCATTTTGATTTAYACATGAGAKAGARCACCTTTAYAGTAGAAGTTATGTGATTCAAATGATCTGTGTGACCAGCAGCCTCCCTCCCTGTCTGTATGTAGAATGAGTGTATCTGTCTCTTTGTATCTCTTAAGCAATCCCTCTTGTCTCCGTCTTTCAAACAGCGTTAAAAGATAACCTTTTTATTGACTGACATKACTGCTAGTCATGAAGTTACAAGTTTGTTGAGAGTTCCACTGACTGGTCAAGTATTCATTTGAAAAAGGGTCTGAAATTCTCATTAGTATGTCRACTATTTGTGTTATTCTGTAAGACTGTGGTCAATTGATTGAAAGAAGATCAATAAGGTCTGTGGAATTGCAGAGTTTGCAAGGAAGTAAACAAATTGTATAGAACTGCTCTCATAAATAAAACAATYCCTGAGTGATAGCATAAGCCTCTTTCTAGGCACAGCACATCAAGATAAAGTAATTGCTATTATATAGATAACAAATTATTACAGCAAAGTAGCCTGTTATTGTACAGTGCAATCAACAGATATATGTATTTTAAACTTACTCTTTTTCTGTATTTTTTATATTCACTAAGGCTCTGCAGAAATCCAAAAATAAAGGATAGGAGTTAGAGATCTTTTTTAGAATTCTTCCCTCCAACACAACAAAAGAGCATTTCCTATTTTTTTATTCATTTGAAGTACTTGTCCCGGAAGTACTATACAACATTTCACTGAAAACATTGKTTTTTTAGGGCTGTAAATTAATTTAATGCCATTTTTACTCTAAAATCTTAGAGAAAACACAGGCATGGAGAGACAAAGTCATGAGAAGGGAATCTCATCCTCCTTAGTTCATCTAATGAAACTGAATCAGAAAGATACAGTGGTGTATTTAGGCATTTTGCCTTGAGCCTCATTGGAGAGAAACAACCAACCAGAATAAACAGGCCTCTCTTGAATCCATAATCTCACCTGGATCTGCCTATCTAGAAGAAGGAGGAGAATCTTAGCTGGCAGATTGGCTTACTTAGTGATTCACACTTTAAGTTAACTATATTGAGGGACGGGTTCCATAGCTGTAACCCTTGTGTACTGACAAGCAGTGGGCTGGCTGTTACCTATGAAAATAAYGAGGAACGTCTTCCAACCCTCCAAAAGCCTCTGCCAAAAGGGTGAGGCAGCCAGCAACGCAGCTGATGTGTCTCTATACCAATGGGTAGTAAACAGGAGTAACTCTAAGTCATGGTGCATCTGGAAAGCTATGATGGTTCAGTTCACTGCCACAGAAACATGGTGGGATGAATCACACTTGCATGCTCTGATCCTGCTGGGGAACAGCAACCCCCTGACATCTGAATAAGCAGCACAGCAACCTGCCAACAGTCCAGAATACCCTTGGAGTGTATTGAGGATAATTTCTTAATTCATATGATACAGCCTGATCAGAAAATGAATGTTAGCCTTGTGCTTGCCAACTTACAAGGACTAATTACAGAGATTAAGGCTGGTGGCAGCCTGGCCTGCAGTGATCATACTCTGACCATGAAAATGGTCAGAGAGCTGGAACAGGTCTCTTAAGAAAACTCAAAGTTGAGGTCTTTCAGCCTGGAGAGAAGGGCTTGGAATACTTCATTGCAGCCTTTCAGTATATAAAAGGAGCTTAAAAAGGAGGYGGAGAGAGAGAATTTTTACCAAGCCCTGTAGTGACAGGAAAAGGGGAAATAGCATTAAACTGAAAGGGGTTTAATATAAGGAAGAAATATTTTACAATGAGGGTGGTGAGACATTGCAACACATTGCTCAGAAAAGTTCTGGATGGTCCATCGCGTTCATCCCACTGAGTTCCAGTRATAGGATCATAGCTTTCCAGTTACACAGTGGTTTCCTGCTTCTTGTGTTGGCAGCAATCATGAAACTTTAAAAAACTGATTACACATAAACAGAACCATATGTACACAGCTATGGGAGAAGATAYCAACATTTTTCCTGATCCAGTCTACTCTATCAAAGTTCAATCTGAATGGAAAGACTTGATATACATGAATTTCATATGACCCTCTATCTAGGGACTCTCCTGCACTGAGATATTTCATTCTTCTTTTTCAAAGTGTTAGTTTTCTTTCTGGTGAAGAAAATAATTCAAATTATTTAGGGTTGGAAAGAGAAGCAATAAATGATATGATTTAACATAATAATTTACATCCTGGTCTTGTATCCAAGTAATTTTCATAGACTCATAAAAACATAGAATACTTTGTCTTGGAAGGAACCTTCAAGACCACTTAGTTCCACCTCCCTTGCCATGGACAGGGACACCTACCACTAGAACAGGTTGCTCAATACCACATCCAACCTGGCCTTGAACACTTCCAGGGATGGGGCATCAACAGCTTCTCTRGACAAAAATCTGTATGTATATAAAAACAGCAGACACAAGGAAAATTATGCTGGACTTCCCTCTCCAACTGTTTGAGCTATACATTTTCTAGAATCCTTGTTTCCTTTTTCTGGTCTAATTAATTTGATTTTCTCTTACTTTATCATGTTCCACTTAAAAAGAATTGAGTGAAGATGATGTGATTGATACTGTCATATCAATATCATCATATCAAATAGTTTAGTGGTTAGGACATTTTCTAGGGAAAAAAAATATATTAAGAGAATATGCACAAGGATGTCTAAATACTAAAAAGATTTTTGTTTTCTGGGAACATTGTGAGGAAACAAAAATCACCCCAGAAAATGTCCCAAGGAAATTAATAAAAGTAACTTCAAACAAGGTAAATTTCTGTGTTTTTTAACTTAAATAAAAAAAAAAAMGATAAGTGTTTTAGTGTCTCCAAACTCTCCTCATCACTCTGAAAACATTACTTTTGCTGAAAACCCCTTCTGTATTTCATTTTTCTGTCATAACAGCTAATATTGTATAAAATTGTGAAGATGTACTGTCTGTGTTACTGTATGGCGCATTTTCCAAAATGCAAAGTAGATCATTGTACCATATAGCTGAATTGAAGGATTCAGATTAGAATCAGATAAAAYGCACTTAATTGAACAAGCTAGTAATTACACTGAATCATGTAATGTGTCTCTAGAGCTACTCTATTCTAGTTTGCTTAAAGAGCAGCTGACTCTGAAAGCACACTGTTTACAAGCCATTCTGTTCCCATATTATAATTTTTTCAATATTTATCTTCCATTGTTCTTTACTACTAGGAGCATTTGCATGAAAACGGGATCTTTGTTTTTTTGGAGTCCATCTGCTACTGCTGCTTGTTCTCAGCCTGAAGTCATAATGCAGTATTCAAGACATCAGCCTTACATTTAGAGGAACCAGATGAATTGTCATTATAAACACAGTATAAAAACACCCTCAGATTCTGTCTTCAGATGTGGTTTAAAAAGACAAACTTGAGAACTCTCAACCATGAAACCTATTTTCTTACAAATGCACATAATGATGCACAGCTAGGAAATCAGTAAGAAAAATCAGCAACTTTTTTAAAAGGTAKGAAGGTACTCCAGCAAGTTAGGGAACTAGATTGCAGAAAGTGGGTTTTTCTATGGTAACATCACCTCTTAAGTTCTCTAATGTCTTCAAAACCTATGCTGATTTTTCCTTATTATAGGAATTTCTTACTCAGTCAAATTCTCACTTATCAAGTAGGACAGCAGCAGAGATATTGTCATGATTTTGAGAGAACCAGAGAATTTGCAATCCAGACAAGGTCCTCTAAAAACCCCATATTTTTACTGTTGGCTTTGACAGAACATAGATTTATATTTGGATTCAGAGTGTTTCTGATTGTGACTAATGAACTTTAAATGTCATTTCAGATGCTGATAGAAACATTTGAATAAAAATGCACTTATTTTTTAATATTTGAAAAAAAAAAAGGGAAGCAAAACAAGAGAAGAGAAAAAAAGCAAATTAATTGTAAGTAGTTATTTAAATTTTTCCTCTACTTGACACGAAGGGCCAGTACCTGCTAAGGACAATTTGCCACTCTCACAGCTTATCTGTCTCTTATCAATTCCCACAGAAACATAGATGATTAGCTTAGGATACTTAACTTTTTGTTAACTGATGTCTGGTGAAGGAAATCACATCCCAAGTAATAAATACAAGATGCAGCCTGGGAAATAGAACTGTTTTTCAGTTTTTTAATGATGTCAGAAAAACAGCTGTGCATATATATATATATATTGTGGGCCAAGAGATTACAGCTCTACACACATAAACCTAGAGAGCATGCAAGTTTGTGGGTAAATGCATAAATAATATTAAGCAAAATGCTAACACATTGGTGARTTCTTTGTCATTGTTCTTTTCCATGTATTTATGTTGAGGAGGAACTGAACATTCAAAACCCTAAAATATTTAGTCTGAAATTATTTAAATTTTATTACAATGGCAGGTTGTCTCAAATAACAGCAATTCTCCTGTCCATGTCATTTGGTTTTCATTCTCCAGTTAGATTAAATTTTCAGATGGATTAAGAGAATGAAACATGGTTCATAATTATTGCAGTTTCCTACTTGTCCACATTCATCACAGCAAATACAGTCCAGCCAGCAAATGTTCAGGGAAAACCAAGCTGGGAGACACTGTGTGGTTTTAAATTTACAAACTATACTAGTTATTCAGAAAKCATTTCTAAAACTATATTCTGTGACTTAGAAAAAATTACCATTCTACTGAGATTTTCTATCAATCACGGTTCACTTTATCGAACTAAAATTTAGATCTGCATTCAAGTAGTGTGGTTTTGTTTCATAATCATGTACAGTTTCACTGCTATTGACCAGTCTGAATACGGATTGTAAAGAGCAACCTAAAGCTGCTATCATCTGTTTTCATTTCATCCTTTGTTTTTTTTGTTTTAGCTCTGTTCATCCTCCTTTCTTCATCTCTTGTAGCTTGGTCTGCCTTATTTCTCAGCTATGTGATATTACTTGCAATTTGGGTATGTAATTCCAAGGGATTTTCCTGCTAGCATTTAAGAAGACAACATGGAAGGAAACAGTGAAATTTATGAGAACCTGAGAGAAACTTTGGTGTATTGTAGAGAATTTATGTGGACTTTCTATTACTGAGTGACTGCAAGAAATATTTGACACGTACTTATTTGAAAAAAACCCATCTCTTAGACTTTGTCACATATCAAAAGCTTTTCTATATCACACAAATTGTACCATCCACAGTATATGGTCTGGCAGTGCCCTGTAATTTCATTTATAAAAGAAACATCTCTAGGCATAAAAATAAGAATTTCTACACCAGCCCTTCATGTCAGAGGTGGATTTCTATCAGTGTTCCAACTACTTAAATATGTATTAGTAAAGATAATTGGAAACAAAGAAATAGCAGCTCCTTCAATTCTCATTTTGTTATTGCTTATGTGTCTTGGTTCACCTCCAAAAAATTGCTTAGGACATTGCTTATTGTTCAGATTTTATTTTTCTTCAGGCACATGAACTAATAGATTTTCTGTTTAATTTCAGRTTTAGAGCTGACAGCTCCATCAAAAAGACTTTCTAAGAGAGATTAATGACTCTCATGAATCCACAGTGGACACCTGAACTGCTTTGTTAGTTCTCTTTTTCTTTATCTAATAACTAATGGATATTTTCTTCCATATACTAATTAAATATTGTTTTTTACCTACTGCGTTACCAGTTTTTGAGTATTCTGACTTTTGATTTTATATTAAAGATCACTTTTGGGGGGTCTTATATAAGATTCCAGTCAATTATACTTTGCCTTCTAGGTCAAATTCCTTATGGTGCAGTATTAAACACACACTTACTATAGAGAGACTATAATTTCCTTCTTACACACTTACTATAGAGAGACTATAATTTCCTTCTTACACGTAAGCTGAAAACAGGTTCAGTTACTAAGTCTAGAAAAGGTTCATTTACAGCATTTTTGTGCCACTAACTTGACACAAGAAGTTTATAAGCAGTCTCAAAAGTCTCAGTTAGATTGGTGAGGATGTTTCAGATTCTCAGGAAATTWCTCTGCTTCCTGGACTTCCAACAATGCATTTCAAAATATCTAATAAAATAATACAGAAGTATAATTTACTTTCTGATTTATTTTTACGTAATAATATATTTTTACATAATAATAGTATGACTTTAAGAGAATTCCATACTTACATATGTTGACATAGTCAGAATTTAGATTTGGGATTTTGAAAAATAAATACTATGGAATTATGTATTATTTAATAGAAAATATATTTAATATATTTTATCAAGTGTTATATTTTAATTAAATTGTTTTTGAACATTTCATAAAATAAACATTGGAATGAGAAACCTATTCCATGAGCTTTTGATAAACAATTCTTTATAAACAATTTTCCTCCAAACTCTTCCATGACATATTTTTCCTCACCCAATTTCTGTGCTCATGCTTCTTTATTTTTCCAATAAAAGTGAAAGCACTTTCAGTTCTACCAATATTTGCCAATCATATGATCTAATGTCCAACATCAGAGTTCACATTTCTTTCCTAAAACTCCTAATTTCTTATAGTCTTAGAATATATCAGGGACAGAAGAAAAAGATCAAAGTGGGATCAAAGTGAAACTTAGTTTAAACTTAAGCAAGGTTTAACTGATCTATGGCATGCTTCAAATATGTTTTCTGGACATCAACACTTATTGGCCATGTGCAGAGGAAGGTGATAATTTAGCACATATCTGGCACTGCCTTTCTATTTAAAATGTTAGAAATTCTATGATATATCGAGTCATCACATTACCTATCCATCTTTGCTATATTTAACAGAAATGCATGTGAATGTAGTCTTCTAGTAGAGAGACTGATTGCCCTCAGTTGTGCAAAGCTTTGAGTCCTTTGCATACAAGTGCAATCATATTTCTCTAAAAGAATTGAATATAGACATATTCTATWACATCAAATTTATAAAATTTATTTTAAGACTAGAGGATATGGAGAAAACTAGTTGCTCCTTCTTTGCTTATTAAGTTCAGAATTTAAAAGAAACATATTTGAAACACAACTTGAATATGAATTGCACACAGACTTGATAATGAGGTGCCGCAGGAATAGGAAGCCTTGTTTGCTTCTCTGAGTTTTAACTTGTTGTTATACACATTTTCTATAGCTGTTTGCCAACAGCTGTTAAGCTTTTTAAATTAAGCTTAAATCCAAGATTACGAGATACGGTCACACTGAATAACACCTTACAGCATAGTTGGTCTCACTGACATGTACCAAAATAAATTAACTGTGTAGAAAGGAAACAGAACCTAGTTTTAGATGAGCTGTCAGTTTTAATAATTATCTTTTCCCTTCAATCATTAAAGCTAGTAGTGGTCAGTTCCTTAAATAAAAGCAAACAAATGTGGATAATCAGCAACTTTCTTAGATAACTGTATACTGTATTTCATTGTTTTGTGTATGCATTTTTTCCTTTGCATATTTTCTATGTATGTGTATGTATGAAAAGGGTAGACTCCTTGAAATAYTTTTTTATACAATGGACAACATCAGATTAATACAGTAAATATCTATTCTCTTAGGTTTTTAATTTTGCATATTAGCTGAGTAATGACTATCCAATAACCACATCTCATCCCCATAATTATAGCTGTAACTAACTGAAAAAAAATCTCATACAGATGTTGACAGTGCATGTAAATTATTTTTCACTTACCTTGCTCAGAGTTACAAAATCAGACTCTACAAGGAATGAATAAACAAACTATTTCCTTATMTTCTTAAGTAGTTCCTTAAGTAGTTTCATAAGTAGTTCCCTTAGTTCCCTAGCTTCCTTATTTTCTGTAATTTTTGATGACTGGACAGGGGCTGCCATTGATTATAACTATTATGCCACTCATAATTACACCCTTKGTTTTTTCATCTATTGTCTTTTCATCTGTCTGCATCTGTTGTTTTGAGAACCTTGGAGATGAAGGAATTTTTTTTCTGTCTTCATATGACGGATACAAACCTCAGTCATATTTCAGATTTTTCTATCTAACAGACCTGCTGCTCCTAATATTTGCTCAATAGACCACTATAGCTCTGGCTGTAGCTGGAATAGGGCACTTCAGCACAATTAACATTTTAGCTCATAGACAGAAACTTGGCCTTATTGTCCAGAAGTAATATGCACCATCTCTGTCTCTAAGCACATCTGTTCCRTATGCACAGAAAGCATTTTGAGGCCAGTCTCCTGCTGAGCTTATAGCTAAACGATGGTCATTAAGTGCATGGGTCCTGAAGTAAAGCGTTTTAAGCCCACTCCTAAGTCAACTCATCCTCCAGTAGCTTAATTGAGCCTTTGTGAACAGTCTTCTGTCTGCTGAGTAGTCTCTTAATGTGTGTTTGGTTCTCACAACGAACGTGAATCTCTCTTACTACAATTTATCTTGCACTGTCTTGAATGGGCAAGAAAAGTCATCAGACTCTCTATTTTGAAGAAAATTACTGTTTGAGGATATATCTCAAATTAGATCTCATCTCACAACCCAGCTATTGCAACCAGAAAGCCTCTTCCTTTYGAGTATTTGGTGGCACAAGAACTTTGTCCTTGCAAACGGTCAGTCTGTTGTCACCAGTCTGAAAGTTGGTTATCTGTTTACTTGTACTTGCAAAAATATGGAAAGAGATGCTGAACATAYACACCTTGCTTGAATTCTGATGTAACATAGTAAAATGTGAGCAAATCTTTTTTTTCTTTTCTTTTTTAAATGAACACATGAATGACGAAAAATTTGAGTTTAAAAAATCCAAGAAGTGATCACGGTGTTTTACACTTGAAAGAAGTTTCAGTCACTGTTTGGATTCCATTGTGTTAGGTGTCTTATTGCACTTTTTTATAATCCTTATGTCCTTAAGTTTAAAAAAGCCCTCAGAATCATCAGATGTGACTGACCAGACAACACATATATTTATATATATATACATATCTCTGTATATATACATCTCTTATGTATATATGCATATCTCTATATMATATAGTATTAAAAGATACAACTGATCATACAATTTTTTTATTATTTTTCTTTTTTAGATGTCAAAAATTGTAATGTTTAAATGTCATGAAGATCAAACTGTTAAAAGCTAATAAAGYTTCACCACCTCTGACTGAGGTCGTGTTTTCTAAAGAATCAGCTCCCCTTTAGGACTCAAATTAATTGGCCAGATTGCCAAAAGAGATAGCATTAGAAAAGTGGATCATAAGTGTTATGATCGGAGTTACTGAGTTTTTCTCCTTTTTTTTTTTTTTTTTTTTTTGGCCTTTAGAAGAAAAAAATATTTTTAAATAATTATTTTCAATTTTAGAGGAAGAGTACTTAAAATCTGGCCTTGAGGTCTTCTCAAAATCTGGCTGTGATTGTGAAGCTGAAACAACCTTCTCAAATCATAGCTACCCAAAATGTCAGGAATATTCTGAATAYGACTGAGTTTTATAACTTTGTCAATCAAGCCTATCACTAAATAAAATGTCAGCTGTTGAGTTTGTCTATTTAATGCCAATAAAGTTTGAATTTTAACTTTAAGAATGTGCCTGAGAAATTATAATTTTCCATCTTCCTGTTAACTCTTCCAAGCAGACTTGCAAAGTATTTTCATGGTTTGCACTTGGAATAAAGATTTTTTCCCATTTAAAATGAGGTGATATTTCTGAATATTAGAAAAAAAATGGACCCGAGCTAGCAAAAATAATTGTAATTATAACTGTTTATCATTTGAAAGGTTATTTGTTTAAATTCTCAGGAGTTTCATGAAAATATTTGAATATATCTTTCTTTTTTCAAGTTCTTCAGTATTTCAAATTAATTTTGAGCTCATACTGGAGTGCAATGATGTTGTGGTCCAGGCTCTCACTTAACATATAGAAAAGGCACAATTGTCTATTTCTTTGCTTCCCTGTACCACACATGTTTAAAAATCTTATTCTTCAGCAAAGATGATCAAATCAATGGACATGATTATTAATTATAACACATTAGTCCTATACACAACAGTGTGATTAGACTTTTCATACATACAGATGATATCTCTTCTTATAGGATACTAACTTATAGAGACATTCTTATTGTAACACAAAGCATAAAGCTCATGACATCACATTACAGATAACTTTATTTTGTCACGTCCCTACGATCTTGATATTACACAATTAATTCTTCCTAAGAATAAGATATTCCGACCCCTTTTTTTTTGACTGTGTTATCTCTAAATTCTTTAATCTTTTAAAATTATGGTGACAATTAACAATTTTTGTTGCAAAATTTGGAGCTTTTGTTTAGTGTATGAAATTACACTTCAATGGCAGAATAATATAGCTATGGAATATATAATGGTTTGTCAGTGTATCCAAATTTAATGCTTCTATTTTTCAACAGTGCTGAGACTTTCATGCATATGACACATAACTACTTAAAAATTTAATAATACCTAGATAATAACATTAAAATTATTTTGTACAGTGTGAACCCTACTGTAAAATTTCCTTCTTTTCCATACCTCCCCTGCCAATAATATCTCCCCATAATGCCCATGGGTTTTTATCTTCCTTAAACTGTTCCTACCTTTGAATACACTCTGTTTTTACTTCAGAGTAGGTGTAATTATCAAATGGTGCCAGACTTAATTTTCATTCCTGGTGCTTTTCAAAAAGTGTAGGTTGTGTGAGGTACTAAATATACATACATATATATAATCTGAATGTGTTGAAGGCAATATTTCCCTGATTTGGCTATACTGTTTCCTGAGAAGAACTATCATATGTTAGACCTGTAGAAAGATTAAATTTCTTTTATGTAATCTCTAAGTTTTCTCTTATCCTCCAGACTTTGAGACTGGCATCCTCTGGGGCCAGCTATGAACAACAGTGTGACAGCTTATATAAGCCTAGCCCTAGATGCTGATACTGTGGGTGGGGGAAATATCAGGTAGAAGAGAGGAACGAACATGGATGAAGAAAATAAAAACATTTCTGCCAAACTCTGACATTTTTGTGGCAAAAAAATTTGTACTTTTCTACATACAAACTCCAAGTGTATATCTGGATGCTGGGAAAGGGGGGAAAATACCCACCATCTGTGGGGGGAGAATTATGGAATGGGAGGGAATAAACAAAAAGAAGTGTAATCATGCAAAGGAGAACACTCCATGGAGGACGTGCAAGAAGTTCCTCTGAAACCTCTTCCTCTGAAACCTCTACTGGGCAAGGTGGACTCTGCCCTATTCATATATTTAGCTGGTGGCTGACACCTTCCAGGAGAGGCATTTAATTTCAGAACACAGCCTTCTCATTGTGGCTGTGATTTTAAACTTACTGGGTAATGGAGCGTACAACCATTTACCATATGATGAGATGGCCTTGTCTGTCAGCCAGGGAGCTGCTTAATGTTATATATGGGTCAAATGAGCCAAAAAAAGAGAGAAGGGAAAAATTTCAAGAACCTTGAGCCCTCTAACAAAAGGAGAAAATTCCCCTATGGCAAGAAGCCACATAGTTTTTTTAAAGATCCATTTTGTCCTGAAAATTGATTAAGTAGCACTAAATCACGTAAAATAAAGGAATTCCAGTGTCAAGGGGGATTTCTGCAGAATCACCCATCGTAGTGATCACAGTAGCAGATGTTGTCCTTTTGGCAGAAATAKTTCTTTAATGTTTGCAAATACATTTAGTTCCATGAAAAAATAGCAATTCCCCAACATATCAGAACACTAAAGCCTTTCCTTGTGAATATTTGCACACAATAAATGAGGAAGAGCTATAAAAAAGAAATCAATCAGATATTTGGAATTTGACTAGTTCTTCTCAAAGACAGTTTTACTGAATGCATCCTTTGGAAGGTGCAATGCTATTTGCAAACCTTACGTGACATGTGGCTATGTAAAAGTCGAGAAAGATGTAAGCTAAAAGTAAAGAGATTTATTGAACTAATCTTATGTCTCAACTTGATTTATTGAAGGTGTTTATTTTTCAGCAACATTGACCAGAAAAACAAAATAATAAGTTCAGGTTCAGTCCTTAAAAAGCTATACAATAACCATGAAATATACTATATAGAAAAAATAACATTTTTTCTCACTGTTTGTGACATTGGTCTCCTGAATTATAATTATCAAAGTCCTAGAAACCTTTTATTGCGACAATCTAGAGCAGAATTCATCTTTGAAGGGCTTGGATAGCTGAAGAATTCCAGGGCATGATCAGTCATATGTTGCACTCCTTAGAGTTGAAAGGATTCTGAATTTAGGTGTAGACCATCTTTCTGTCACCTGAATTAGTTGACATTGATTTTACCCTAACTATATAAATTGTTATTGTGGTAAACATATGACAACAATGAAGTCTGATTACAAATGAGAATAAAAAAATGGGAAGATCTTTCCAATAGGTCACATGATCAGCCTACCCTTAGTCAGTACTCTTAGCCTTACATGGTGACAGCTTTCCCTCACAGAAGCTATATACTCCTAGATGAGTGCAGTATATGTGGGAATTATCCCCTAAAATCTGCTWAGTAACCTCCTTTAAGTAAATCTGAGGACCACAGAGCTGAAGTTCATGCCTAGTGTTTCTATAGCTGAACTGGCAGGCCTATATTTAAGATGAATTTAATCTTTATCTACAACATACTTTTGTATATACTGCTTTTAAAAGATGCCTGGCTATATGCAATATCTGCAACAAGAATTTGACTACAGGGCTGTTTGTGTCTATTAAAAGGTGTCTTCTTACATTATCACAGCTTATTTTTATGATAGGACCTGCATAATTTTATAATTTTGTCCCAAGTACAGTTTGGTCGCAGGTACAAAGTAGCCTCTAAACCCATCTCAAAGATCTAAAAATAWCTATAGGCTGGAAGGAGGTCCTGGAGAAATCTGAAACAAAGATGAAATAGGAAAGAAATAAATGGATCTAGCTGTTTCCCCTGGATGCTCACAAAAAACAACAACAACAATAACAACAACAAAACCCACAAAAACAAAACAAACAAAAACCCCCAAACAAACAAAYAAAAAACCAAACAGCAGCTGCCATTTTAATAACCCAGATCTTATTTAATCTGATCAATATAGAACTGTTCTGGTGTTCACAGTAACCACAATGCTGTAAATTGTCCCATCATAATTCTTAGTCTTAAGATTTTYTTATTAAAGACAAATTATGCCTCAAGAGTGAAATTTCTGTAATGTGCCTATGGATGATGGTGAATTGTCAATATCAAAGATGAAACAGAAGTTTAGGCCATCCAATCAACACCACTGCTCCAAAATCCATATTTGTAAGTGGCTTGTGGTGTTATATTTTCTCTTGTCAGTCACCAATTTTCTTGACAGCCACTGTGATTTGCTTTCAGTGGGAGTATGTTAGCATTTAACCAGTAATTTGGTGTCATATGAGGATTTTGWGTGGAAAAATATTTTTTTCTTTTATACCGTACTAGCATAATGGTAAAAAGTGCCCAGGAAAATGCCCAAGCTCTAATTCACAAGTGATGGCATTCTGTATTGCTTCCATAGCATCAGGTGTTTTTCTGTACTGTCAAGTGTACAGGCTGACTCAGRACTTTTTTGTTTGTTTGTTTGATTGATTGGTTGGGGGTTTTTTATTATTTTTTTTAAGTTTGTTGCATTTTTTTTCCCTCCCTTTGTTATGTTCTAGCTGAAAAATTTTGGATTGCACATCTTCATGTGCTGTTTTTGTTAGAGAAATGTGTTCAGATCAGATGACCAAAAACAGYTGCAGCACAGGAACCTGTAACTTGTGCTGCCACAATTTCCTCTGTTCAGCGAAGTCAGGAGGTGGTTGGTGTCAAGTGCTCTCTCTCTATAATTGTATGGTAACAGAGATGGCAAGGACAGAGTTACAGTTCATGTTACTGTTCTTTGTAACACCACCCTGGGTTCTCTGAAGAGTAGGGGTAACCACAAAGGGACTGCTGTGATGGTTTCATATACTAGTGGCTCAGAGGGTGTTCAATTGGATGGCTTCACCTGACTTGGCTTCACAGAAGAATCCATAACTTGGTGTCATAATATGGAAAATAAACAATTGTAGTGATAATTGAAACAAAACAGCCCCACAAACAAAACTTGAGATATTTATAAAAAACTAGAACACTCTAAAACCTTTTTCAAGCCTCTGTCTYATTGTTTGTTGAGAAATGTAAATTTATGCAGCTGTGAAAGGGCTTATTGAAGACTCTACAGAACCATATAAAAACCTATAGCTTTTAAATGGCTYAGTTATTTGGAATCCTGGCTTAATAGTAGAGAAATAATTAGTTCTGGTAATAAATTAGAAAGGAAAGCATAAACATGATATCTATTCTTTTTAATTTTARTAAATGTTGTTAAATTAAGAAACTTAGTCAATATGACAAAATACAAATTCAAGGGATGTTATCATATACCTGAGATATACTACTGCTGTTTAATGTTTTACAAGCCATCTTTATTATCCTCTCATACAGCATTCAAACAAATGTGCATCTGTTAAGGTGAATTTTGTCATTCTTGAGTCTAACTAAACCTTCGTTCATTTCTTATTTTGAAAAAAAAAATATTACAGACCATATGGAAAATACTTATTAAGATTTATTTTATTTTTTTATTGCCCTTGTAGTATTTAGTAAGTAGTAAATAAAAATATTTATTTTTWTTCCCTCTGGTTATAAACCCTCAAATCTTCTTTAGTTTGGAACTTGAAACCTACCAATAAAAGGAAAACATGAAATACAAGCTACCAAGGAATAAGGTTGTGTTTTCTGAAAAATCACAGAACAAAAAATATTCAAGGCACCACTGAATTCACAGGCTGCATAATTCATCATTCACATAGGAGCTGGACTTGGTGATCTTTCTGGGTCCCAGAATATTCTGTGAAATCTGTGAGTAATTCAACTGTAGTCAATCTGAAGTGAAATACAAAGTGACTGATCTATATGCATGCTGGAGGATACACTCTCTTTTGAAGGAAAGAATGTACACAGAAATGAACATTCTGATTATAGACAAATGTATGTTAATGTAGACTTGTGAACACTTCAAAACTTAAATACTTTTGATTTTGGGGACTGATTGCTTCAACTGTAATCTACAGTAGACATGGACATTTTTTAATATGCCCCAGACAAGTATTGATAYGATATGGATRCTCACGTACTATYGTGTAGGCTATTTTAAAATGTRTTTTTTAGGAAAAAAKAAAAAAAAAAGAGTTCAGATATACAAATTTCTTTTATAGTCAATATAGAGAGACTGGCGTCTGTAAAAGACCAGATAAAATCATTTGCTTCTAAAGAGATTTATCTGGATTGAAGCTTCCAAAATTAGAAATAACTATAAAACCTCGGTAACTGGCTTAATACTGTATTTTTTATGACAAGGTCTACAGAGATGTTTGTTTGGTGGGGTTTTTTCCTGTGTTTGGCTCTTACCTTCATACCTAGGACTGCTGGAATTAATCCATTGTGTATTGACTGTAGTGTTGACTTCATTAGTGTTGCAAAATCAAGCCAGATAATAATTTACCTGACTAATTATGCCTGCAAATTATCATGAGAAGAAAATGGAAACTTCTTCCCAAAATCAAGCTCAAAATAAAACATGGAATACAGTATTTTCATAACCACATGTGAGTATTGTATGTGTTTGTTCTTTTTCTAGTTCCCAATGATCAGGATATCTATGAAAATCAGAATATACACAACAGAACTTAAACACTATCACAGTGTCTCAAAAAAGTTACTCAAAACAAAGCACTGAATGAAGAAAGAAAARCTATMATTCTGAAAAGAAACTGCAGAACATGTGAGGTGTTAAAAACAGGAGGAATTAAAATTCTGATGCCTCGTTCTCTTTTAGGTAGAGCATAATTAGAACAGAAAATAGTACAACATTAATCCATCCTTGTAACAAACCTTGCAAGGTAAAGGGCAATGGGTACAGACTGATCTGTCCTTGTTACTGTCTTTGTGTAATGCCACAATCGTCTCTAGTTACCCAAGTACAAAGTCATACAAAGTATTAGTTTTCAAATCAAATTGTACTGTTGTCAGTGGGTGCAGTTAACTGAAATTGCAGCTTCTATTTCACTTAAAATAGCTAAATAATGAGACAMAATGTGCTGAGAATTCAGTCAATAGTAATGGATAGTTCATACTTAAGTAAAGAACTGATTTTATCTCTGSTGTATCTCTTGATTCTGGCGTTGATTTTTCCACAGAGGTTATGTGCTGTCACATATATCTGGAAGCTTKGGCTTAATTGGATGCTTTTGTATTTGAGTACAAAGAAACCCCAAATGACACTATTTATGCTAATTCAAAAGTGTGGGATGTAGTGAACATTTAAAAATAGACTACATGACTATGTATCATAGAATTGGAGTTTCAAGGTTATTTCAATACACAAAAAGATTTTTTTTTTCTGCTTAAACACCACTGCAAGAGAGGGCACGCTAATCAGGTGAAGGCATGTCTCTGAAGTATCCCAGATTATTAGATCTGCTGGGGGCTACTTCCTTCCTACAACAGTTTCTAATGTCTTTGTGATCTTCTAAGAAAGGTTAAATACTTATCTTTAACTCTTTGACTGTTTTGAAATAAATGACATACCATTTTTCAAATTTACCTTATTTTTGAAGTCAAGATTACTAAGAAATATTAATCAAGATTTTAATTTTCACCTTCTCAATGA